>CATNWA010003539.1:0-18934 GCA_951230385.1 Staurois parvus | reverse complement strand
CCCGGGAAAACACCCCCACCCGAAGGGGACAGGAGCGAGGTGGGATAAGAGTAGCCATGACAAGGCGCAACCACATGGCTGCTGGGTGTGTCAAAAATTGTGCTGACAGTGAGGAGGGGCTTAAATGGTCTGAGCAAAATCCCCCCCCACACTGTGCACAACTTCCCACCATGTTTCCAGGCTTTGTGCCATTGGCTGATCCGAGGACGAGGATGGTAGGGGGCCCCTAGGTATAGGAAAGGGAGATAAGCGAATGTCCTTTGCCGATCTTCCTATTTACTGACCAGAAGTGACATGCAAAAACATCTCTCCCAGGTCCTGGTGTCACTGTCCTCAGTCAGTATGGCTGGGGAAGAAAACGAATGCAGAGCGATCTGCACTTCATTATCTTCACTGGAGGACAGGTGGAGACATTAGGGGTCTTTTAGACTGGCTGAGAACCTGTCACCTTTCCGAAAATATATAAATGTTTGTGGGTTTTAAGTAATCTTCAGGCCTAAAATTAGTTTTTAAATGAGCACAAAAAATATGCAAAAAACGGCTCTGGCACTAAAAGGGTTGATAACACCTGAGCTTACTTTGCTTCTAAGTCAAGAGTGCATGTCCAAGCGTGCACTGCAGGTCAACGTCGCAAACAAGGGCAAGGCATCAAATGATCCATATCCTCACCTCCCTCAATGAAGTTTGCACAAGCCGAGAGAGGAGGAACTGGAAAGACCACATAATATCGGCATGTGACATCAGCAATAGCCCCGGACACAGCTCGGACACAACCCACCTCCCTTCTTCAGGTCACTCAAAGAAATGATTCTAAGATGGAGATTTCCTGCAGACACCTGGACTAGGGGCACAATTATTAAAGCTGGAAACAAACTGGGGACATATTCTTCTAAGCAGGGATAAAATCAGAGATATTTTTTGCTCAGGGATATCCTCCCCTAAAATTGGTAACCAGATGTCCCACTTTCCGGGGACAATCCCTGACTTTAGGGGCTGTCTCCAGAAGCCAAGGACGTCTAGTCACCCTATCATGAACATAGTTTTTGTAAATGAAAGGTTGTATGGTTAAATTGTAGCATTTATAGTGACCTTTGTTGAAGCTCCACCTAAAATATAACTCAGTTTCCAGGTGACTTGATAGGTCTGTGTATGACATGCAGTGATAACTGTACATGGAGCCTGTCATATTCCCTTATTTCCATATACATTTTATTTAACATTTTACATTCTTGTGAGTATTTTACTTTTTTTAATAAATCCTATTTTTAAGGTAATGCACTAAGCCTGTGCGCCCTCTTTTTTGTGTTCCACATTACAGTTTCTTTTGGATTTCCCTGGTCCGTTGAGGGCAGCAAGGCCTGCATTTCTCTAATCCATTTGAGGATACCAATAGCGGGGAGTCCACAGTTCAGCATAGGAGCACATGCATTCGGTTGCTACATTCTTCCTTCCATATACATTTTATGCCTGCCTGTTTAGTAGTGCAGCGCATGTTCTTCATATCTCAATGCAAGCCAGATAGTCACCTCTATAAATACAAGACACAATGGGATTGATTTACAAAAACTGGAGCGTGCAAAATCTGGTGTAGCTGTGCATGGTAGCCAATCAGCTTCTAACTTCAGCTTGTTCAATTAAGTTTTGGCAATAAAACTTGGAAGCTGATTGGTTTCTATGCAGAGCTGCACCAGAGTTTGCATTCTCCAGTTTTAGTAAATCAACCCCCATGGGTTCTATTGAAAAAAAAATTGAATGAATGTGACAAGCATTTCCCCTTCCTTGATGAATTCTGATCATAATTTGTTCAATACAGTGATTTCCTATGATCATTAGCTCCATCCAGTGGCTATAATGCAGTATTTTGTCTGATTGGGGTATTTCAATGACATCAGCCAGCATCCCCGCATCTATGTTATGTAAGGCTATAGAGCACAGAAGTCCACAGCTACATCTGATCGGGCCAGTGGCCTGCTAACAAGTGACAGCTTCCCGAAGGTATGGACAGATGGGCCTTAGCTCAACACTACTTCCTACCAATTCCAACTGATATGAATGTACAATATGTAGGTAAAGCGCTGTGTAAATTGATGGCGCTATATAAGTACCTGTAATAATAATATTAATAATTCAGAGTACTGCAAACCTCAGGAGAAGATGCTGGACCACAGTGCAAGATCAGCTTCTCATCAAAATCTGGGCTACCAACATTCTCCAGGATCTTGCCAAAAGAATTATGACATCACTTTTGCCTGGGCACTACACTTATCTGTTTAACCACTTCCTGTCACTTTGCCATTTATAAATGGTGGCGGGTTGAAGTGGTTATATCAGGGTCATGACTGCAGCTACATTCATGGCCCTAGTATTATTCTTTACAGCCAGAGATTCTCTTTTAGGTAAAAGTAATCTGAGCGGCTATACAGCTGCTGGATTATTTTTACAGGCAGTAGGGGGTACTCTCTCTCTGCCACTGCTGCCTTTACTGGGCTCTCCCGTCCCATCAGGGAACTGGTAAAGATGTGACTGGCAGCATCAGCTTAATGGCACAGTGACAGGAACTAATGTTGTTTCCTCTTACTGTGTGATGTCATAAATCAGAAGTGATGAGGATTTCGTCATTTTCAGTTTTTGGTCTCATGTAAACAAGCCATTACCGGCTTATGAAAGCATCTGATCAGATGCTTTGGAGGCCAGAAGAGAGATAAGGGGTCTCATAGACCTCAGATCTCTCCGTAAAGAGGACCTGTCAAGGCACATGCTGTCATATGGAATGTTTTTAATCCCTGGTAATAGCAATAATGTTGATCCAAAAAATTTTTTTTTTTTTGCCTAATACGTTCATTTCCTATGATTGTCAGCTCCCTTTAGTGGCCATAAGGTGGTATTTTCCTGAAACACCTCAGTCAGGAAAATATTGCATTATGGCCAGTAGGTTGAGCTGATGATTATAGGGAATAAATGTACTAGGCAAAATACAGGGAATATTTATGCTGATTGTGCAAATGTTTGAGATATTGTATAAATAGACCTGTATGTGCTGATGATCACACAAGAAGTAAGGAGATGACCACGTTGAGGACCAGACAGAGATTCTTATCCTTCTACATTCTTCAATAAAGCATGCTTTTACTACTGTCTCTTCCCCTGCTCAAAAATGTTTGCTCACTTTGGGTCTCAGTGAATACACCGGACGTGAAGAAGAAACAACAGTGAAAACCCAGCAGATGTTCTATCCCTTTCTCATTGTTTCCAAAACTAAAAAAAAAAAAAACATTGGCTTGAGTTGTGCTGTAAATCATATTTTCAATGAGTATTGGCATCTGCTTCCAACAAAGGTCTCTTCTGTCCCTTTACTCAAAGCACTTGTGTGTAGTATTCCATTCTCTATTAAAGTCAAACTCCAGCAAAGCTCATGGTTGCAGTGTGGTATTTTAAGTCAAAATACCACTTGAGATTTAAAAAAAGTCCCCCTAACAAAAAAAAACAAATATTTAGGAAGTGGCAGGATGGCCCCTGAACGCCTGGAAGCTGCTGTTCTACTGCCACCTAAAGGTGACGTGCAGAAACACTTTTCAGAGTGCAGGTACTGCCACCCCTGTGAATGGGCCCTGCAAGTTAAATGACTCATGCAGACAAGGAGCCCCAGTATGTTACAATGCGCTGTCTTTTTTGCAAAATACAGTGTAATGGGATTGGCACATCTGCCCTTTTTTCTTTTTCCTCTTCTCAACTGAGGGTCAGTCTTCAGGAGAGGCCTCACCAAGTAGATGGAGAACCAGCTTTGGCAGGTCCTTAAGGAGATGGGTCCACCTGGCTTCGGGGTGCACCTGTCAGGAGCCTTGCACCCCGGGGGGTTCAGGAATTAAGGCCCTTCCTGTTTAAAGGTTGTTCCTTTACTGTACCTTCATGTATTCTTTTGTGTCCTGTGATTTCACTGTTCATTGAGGATAGCAGCAGCCTAGCTCCGCATCTCACTGAAGAGCTCCAAAAACAAAACTGTAGGTCTCTGGTGGCACCCCTGAAGTCTGCCCGATATATTCCCATATTGTTACATTTGCTTGTCCTTAATAAATGTTTCTGGTGCAAAGCAGAGCTTGGATGCTCATTCTCAGCATCACAGCAGTGAGTGTCTCTGTTAGGGCTCTGTCCACAGCAGAGGTACTCGGAGACCTGGCATTCCTGCCAGTACCTTGCATGGCCGCAAAAATGCATGCTGGCAAAAATCTATACGCATTGGCGCTGCGGACGCGGGCCAGAACACGCATGCGCACTGGCGCATAATTACGCATGCATTAGCCAGTTTGGCACCAGATGGCCTTTATAAGGAAGCCCATCACTCCCTCAAATTGCTGGTTGATCTCTGGTTCCCCAGTACCTTTGTCCGTGTTCCTTTGCTACTGTGAGCTGCTGTTAGCGATTTGGCTTGCTCCTGGACCTGTCTTCTCTGCCTGATTCCTGATCTGACTCTGGCCTGGCTAACAAATATTCTCATCTGCTCTCCTTTTTTTTTTTTTTTTTTTTTAATTTAAATATTTATTAAATTTTTCATGTTAATACAAAAACCCAAAAAAGGGAAATAATTCTCATACAAATATACATTTATAACATTTCTACCTTTCCCCTTACTAAAAAAACTATTTTCTTTCCCATCCCACTACCCCCCCTTCCCGCCCCTCATCCCCCCCTCCTCCCCCTCTGCAGACTCTAGCCCATTCTACTCTCTTGAGGCTTATTAATTTTTTGCTAACACCCTAGTTCATATTTTCCTATATTTCTCTTTCAATCCTGCTCTTTCCCACTTTTCCCATCTCCTAAAATAAACTCTCATCCTATCTTCCTGCATATGATATGATCTTTCCATTCTACCTATCTGGTTTACTCTATTAATCCAGTCTTCCTCCTTCGGTACCTCAGCTTTCCGCCAAAACTTGGGTATCAACCCTTTCGCCGCATTCAAGAAGTACCAAATACCTGAATCTTTATATTTATTTACAGATGTCTCCACGTTGTGTAGGAGGCACGTCGTTGGGTCTAACCCTATGTCAATTTCAGTTATTTCTTTAATCAATTTGACTATTATCTTCCAAAAAGCCTGGATTTTCGGACATTCCCACCATATGTGAAACACCGTGCCCATCTCTCCACATCCTCTCCAACACATGTTTGAGTTTTCCCCATTCATCTTGTGCTCTACACTTGGTGTAATGTGCCATCGTGTCACACACTTATAATTAACCTCAACCTCTCTCATACTAACATTATCGTGTATCAATCTAAACATCTTTCTCTGTCTATCCTCATCAAGCCCAACACCCATATCTCTTTCCCATTTTGTGATAAAAATTTAACTTTGTGTTTGTGTCTAATTCTGTGAGTATTCTATACACTTTTGAAATACCGTGCTTCCCATCCCTTCGTGTCTCTAACAACCTTTCGAACATATTCCACTCCTGTTTTATTCTCAGGGGTTTCGGTAGATTTCCAATAAAACATTTCAATTGATGATATTTCCACTCATCTATTCTAATAAAAATATCTCCCTTCTTCTCTATTAAATCTTTTAAGTGGTCTCAATTCCCCCTCCACCAAAACATCTCTCAGTTGGGTATCCTCCTTCTAAACCATCTCCCTGATATCTTATTCTTTCCCGGGGGAAAGTACTCAGTATTTGTGAGAGGCATTAATATAGAATTAAATTCCCATTTCATGTTTTTGTGTAAATTGTCCCATACCCTAAGAACATTTAAAGTGTAGATACTTGTGCTTTCTTTAATTCCCCTAAATTGTGGTGTAACCCATATCATCTGGTTCAATCTAATGCCACTAAGATCATTTTCAATTGTTACCCAACTTTTTCCCTTATGGTTAAATGTCCAGTTATATATTCTTGCTAAAACCACTGCTTTATAGTATCTCTTGACATCTGGTAGACCCAATCCCCCTTTCTCTTTAGTCCTACTCAATGTTTCATATGCTATTCTGGGTTTTTTATTCTTCCATATGTATCTTGTTAACATTTTTTTCATTATCTTAAAGAAGGCTTCTGGAATTTTAATTGGTACCATTTGAAATCTATACAGTATTTTAGGCATAATTACTATTTTGACTAGGTTTATACGTCCTATCCAGGATGGATTTCCTCCTTCTAGTCTTTTTAAATCTTCCCTGATCTCATTTATCAAAGAGATATAGTTTAATCTATACAAATGCTTAGATGAGGCAGTGAGTTTTATTCCTAGGTATTTTATCTCTTTTTCTCTCCATATAAAGGGAAATTCTTTTTGTAGTTTTTCTTTTTCATTCTTTGATATATTAATATTCAGGATCTCTGTTTTCGTTGGATTAATTTTTAAATTTGATAGTTCACCGTACTCCTTCAGAATCTTCATTATATTTGGGAGAGTTATTCGGGGATTTCCCACATAGAACAATAAGTCGTCGGCAAAGGCCGCTACTCTATGTTCTATGGATTCTATCTGGATTCCCTTTACCGATCCACTATTTCTTATTATTGACAACAGAGGTTCGAGTGACAATACATATAGTAAAGGGGACAGTGGGCAGCCCTGTCTTGTACCATTAGACATTCCAATGGGTTCTGATCTCTCCCCATTTACCGTGATGATTGCAGTAGGCTCCCTATATAATTTACTTATCCACTCTCGCATTCTATCACCTATCCCCAGCACTTTTAAGTTGTCCATCATAAAGCCCCAGTCCACTCTATCAAATGCCTTCTCTGCATCAATTGACAAGAGCACCACCGGGGCTTTCCCTTTTCTACTTTTCTGAATAAGCATCAGGTTCTCAAGCCGTTATCTCTACCTTCTCTCCCCGGTACAAAGCCCACCTGGTCTCCATGGATCCATTCAGGCATCAGATCCCTCAACCTGTTTGCTAACACCTTTGCATACAGTTTAGTGTCAGTGTTCAATAATGAGATAGGTCTATAGCTGGAGCACTGAGATGGATCTTTTCCCTCCTTGTGAATAAGTACTACATGGGCCTGTAGGGATTCTCTCCTCACTTCCATCCCACCTCCCAGAGCATTCATGTATTTCTCCAGCTTGGGTAACAGTACTTCACTAAATTTCTTATAGTACTTAACTGTATAGCCATCCGGGCCTGGGCTTTCCCCCCCCCCCCTGTGCTTTTTAATGCTATTTTAATTTCTTCCTGGGAAATTTCGGCATCTAGGGAGTTCAACTGTGCTTCACTTAGTTTTGGTAATCCCGCATTTTTCAAGTATGTCATCTTTTTTTTATTGATTCCCTCTTGAGCTTCTTTTAGAGGGCCTTGGGGACTAATATTATATAACTTTTTGTAATACTCCGTAAACACTTTAATAATCTCTTTATTTGAGTGGACCAACTCCCCCTTTGAACTTTTTATCTTTTCTATATAGTTCCTATTTTTCTTTTTATTCAAAGCTCTCATTAGATATCTTCCTGGTCTGTCTCCCCATCTATATCTCTCATTCAAAACCCTGTTGTATACTCTTCTCTTCTCCTCATCCATCAACCTCTCTAGCTCATCTTTTTTATCCAATAACTTCTGTCTCGTATCTTTTGTTATTTTCTTCTTATGTATCTGCTCCAAGTCCAATATTTCTCTTAATAGCCCACTGACCCTCTCTCTTCTTTCCTTTTTCTTCCTTGCTCCTGCCGCAATCAAGATTCCTCTTATGAATACCTTATGGCTTTCCCAGACTGTAGCTATCGATACTTCCTCTGTTTCGTTCTCCTTAAAGTATACCTTAATCTCTTTCTCGATTTTCTGAACTACATCCTCATCCAGAAGAAGAACCTCATTTAACCTCCACCCTAATCCTCCAGTCCACCTTCTTCCCCATCCCATTTTCATCACGACCGGAGCATGATCCGAGAACGTCCTTGTCTCTATGTCAATTTTAACCAGATGATCTATAAGTTGGTGGTCTATTAAGATGTAATCTAATCTCGAGTATATCTCATGTGCATTAGAGAAGAAGGTATAGTCTCTGTCTTTCATATGCATTATTCTCCAGGTATCCACTAGTTGATATTCATGCATCACTTTTTTCAAAGCTCTCAGAGACCTACTCCCCTCTCTTTGCACAGAAGAGGTATTATCCTTTTGTGGGTCCATACAGAAATTTAGGTCTCCAGCTACTATCAAACGCCCTTTTTTAAATTCCATTAATTTTTTCAACAGACCCTTCATATACATCTCCGGGTTTTTATTAGGGCAGTATATATTGGCTAAAGTACACTCAATCCCCTGAAGTCTGCCTTTTAAGAATAAAAACCTCCCCTCCGGGTCGGTTCTTCTATCCTCCAGCTCAAATCTCATATTCTTTGCCAAACCTATTGCAACCCCTTTTGCTCTTTTAATTGGAGAATCTGCATAGTACCATATTGGATAGTGTTTGGATTTCAATTTCACGTTTGCCTCTATCTCAAAGTGCGTCTCCTGTAAAAATACCACTGACGTCGCCCTATGATGTAACTCATTAAACAACCTAAATCTCTTCCCTGGACAACTCAGCCCGTTCACATTATAGGTTATAAACTGTATTTCTTCCATCCTTCCCAGTTAACTCCATCTCTCTTCCAGATTGCCTCTTCCTCTTTATCCCTTCTGTCATGCAGAGTATTAACCCAATACCTCCTCCCCTCCCTCCCTCCCACCCAACTCCCGTCGCCTCCCCCCTCCCTCCAACCCTCCCAGCCCGCCCCCCCCCCCCCCCCCCCCCTCGACCCTCACCCTCTCTTCTTTTTCCCCTACCCATTTTTAGGCCTATAAACTGCCTACAAATCATTTGTGGATCCATTTCCACCATTGATTTAAAATTTGGGGTGTAAGCTCCGCCTATGTACGGCTCACCTCTCCTCCAACCCCCCCCGATTCCCTCTCTCTATCATCAAGGCTCAGCAAGAATTGTTACTCTTTACCTCCTCCCCCTAACCGGAGCCTCCAAGCGGGTCTCAACATCCGGAGGGGGAAGACCAGGGGCGAGAGAGGGAAGTAAGAGAGAGAAGGAGAAAAAAAAAAAAAAAAAATAATTTCCTACTTAATTCTCCCTCTCTTCCCTCCCCAACCCCGGGGCCTCCCACCCCCCTCCCACCGACATGTTGCCAGTCCTCTTTTCTTGTATCATTTGTATTTCTTTTGTCTTCTTTTTCTTCTTCCCACCCAGCTATCTCCATTCTTTGCAAGTTCAGTCTATCACAAAAATCTCTTATATCCTCCGGAAATCTCAGATACGCTGTGACCCCATTTTTCCAGCCAATTAGAGATGCTGAGGTACCCCATCTATACTGCACATTCTGTTTTCTCATTTGCTCCAACAAGGGTTTAGGGATCTCCTTCTCCTTAGGGTCTCTACTGTTAAATCCGCATAGATTTGGATAGTCAAGTCTCCAAACTTAATTAATGATCTTCCCTTGGTCTTCTTCCAAATCTCATCCTTGACCCCAAAATTTTGGAACTGGACAATTATGTCTCTCGGTCTTTCCTTCTCAGTAGCCTGTTTGGACTTTCCTATTCTAAACACTCCGTCTAACTTGATCCCGTCTGTTTCAGGTCTGTCTCTTATGGAGTTTAGGTTTTTTTTAACTAATTCATATACTATTCCCCCTTTAGCAGTCTCTGGGATTCCTCGTATTCTAAGATTACATCTTCTTTCTTTATTTTCTTGATCTTCCATCCTATAGATCATTTTTTTCTGGTTATTTTCTAATTGGCTTATTTTTTCCCTTAGATTATCTATGTTCTGGGCCTGGATTTTAACTTTCTCCTCCATTTCTTCTAATCTTGATAGCAGATATCCTAAGTTGTTTCGAATAGCTGTCATTTCATGTTTTATCATTTTTTCCAAATTTTTAAACATTTCTACCATCTCCTTCTTATTTGGTATTTGTAGTTCACCGTCAGATTCTTTTTTTCCCAAGCCATCCACTGCTGCTATTCATGCCCAATGATAATCTAGGGCTAGATCCTGAACTAGTGTCCATTTCTCCCTTTGCGCTTTGGGCCCTTTCTGGCGTAATAATTCCATATGATGTAAGTTTCTTTATTGTTCCTGTTTGGGACCCTTTGGGCCCTGCTCCCTTGGGACCTTTGTTCTTCAAATCCTCTATATAACTTAATAGACTTGCAATTTTTCCTATATCCTTTATTCTCTTGGGGCACCTGGGTCTCCTCTCTTCTTCTCTTCTAACCCCTGGGAATCCACCCCTCCTTCACCCCTTGGTCGCCTGTGTCACTCAGGGGTCCACACCACAATAGGTCCCCAACAGCTTTCACTCACCCTTCCCTTCACCGACGGAGAGTCAAGACTTGTTTGGAGGGCCTTCACTGCTGCCCCGGCTTGGCTAACAGATATTCTCACTTGTTCTCCTGTGTATGACTCTGGCTATCCTACTGACTACATCTGCTCCAATCTCCACCTGGCATCTGACCTTGGCTTTGAACTGACTACTCTGTGGTCCTCTGCTACCCTGAAGGCCTGCATACCTCTCACAGGTGCCACCTGTCTGCAGACACATTTCCAGTGCATCAGCAGTGCTCCTGGGTATACCTCTGACAAGCACTCCTACAGGCGACCCGTGCTACTTTGGACCTGACTCCTTGTGTCCCATATCCAGTGGAGTCTGGAACTTAACTGCAAGGGAAGCCCTCTCTCCATTGGCCTCTAACACCAGGTAAGTGATAGTCTCCTTTCAAAAGTGGGGCAGAAGCAGCGTGTGCATGCTTTCCTTACTCCAGCAATGCTGAGCTGCTGGAGAATGCACTGCCCAGGCAACAGGGAAAGAGAGCGAGCATTGCGCATGTGCCAATTCTGAAAAAGAGAAACTCATTGCCATAATGCTGAGAGAAAAAAAAAAAAAAGCGCGATGATACACATCTCATTGGTCAGCATGGTCATTAACCAACAAGCATTTGCCATTGCATCATGATGGATACTCACTCCAGGGCTGTATATTGTGGCATATAGAGTACAGGCCACTACACTGGAAGCACTCTCGCTATGTGCAGTGTAGTCCAGAGGGGTGGCCTGGTATGTTTGGTGTTAGTTTACCTTTAAATTTTTCTTAAAAAGGTGAACTTACCCTTTAAAACCCACATATTCAGAATTTACTGTGTTCATGTCTTCCTAGATGGAGATATTGTGACGCAAGAATAGAAAATGATAGATGTTTTTTTTTGGTGTACCTTGTATATTGGTCTTCATACGACCATTGTAAACACACTCCACTTTCAAGTCTGGAACTCCCTGACCTAGGGAAGGCCTTTTCAAACACACAGCTATAAAAATGTACACATTATTCATAACTTCTGCCACGGTATTGCTACAATAATAACAAGAATATATCCAAATGCATCAGAAAATACCGGTCATGTAGGAACTTAATATTTCAATATTATGACATGCAGGAAGCTAATGAAGCAAATTTATCTTTTTGACTAAGGCATACATAAGTGAAATACTGGTACCACTCAGTACAGCATTCAGTCCAGAGCCAGCAACTCCCTGTATTCAGTGAGCAGAAAGGCAGCTGCTCTGCATGGGACTCAGAAGCTAGTGGAGACCATTGTAGTAGTGGTGCCTGGTCCAAGCTGGACTAAGGTAACTATGTCAAAATTGCCATACCTAAACTTCAGCTTTAACTTTATACACAGGTAAATATACTGGAATGACATCTAATTTAGAAAAACATAGAGAAACAGTTTGTATTCATATAAATGGGTTCTTTTAAGCTGGGTTTATACTTTGCTTTTGATTTACTATAGTGTCAAGTGAGGTAAGGGGAACCTGTCTGTAGTTTTAAAGTCCAATTTAGTGGCTTTTGTCTTCTAGTCAATTATATGGGAACTATGTGTATTTTGGCATCGAGTCACGGGGGTAAAAAAAACATGGAATCATTCTGCTACAGGGACTGGTGCAAAGATGCCCTGCTTCAGAAGACCCACCAGGCCTGTATGGAGATCTGCTTATCTGTGCAGTGACACAGCTAGGTTTACAGCAATGAACCAGGAAGGGTGCTTGGAGAAAAATGCAAGCTTTTAGCTCCTCAAAATCACCTCCCACGTCTACTTTTTCAGTCTAGTAGGTAGAAGCACACCTTAATGCAGAGGAATCTGAGGATTTGACAAGTTTTGAGCTTTAGATCTTGCAGGTGGACTAGGAACCAAGCTCAGGGGGTCTTGACAAGGAGGTCATAGGAGCAGATAAACAAAAGGGATGTTTCCAACAAGTAGAAAGTGAGAAAACCTAACATTTGGCTTCCTCTGCAGAAGAAGATGGGGGCTTTTGCCACCTGTAGCATCCTTGATAACAATATAGCATAATAATCAGCCCAAAGAGATGTTGTCCCTTGTAGACTATGGGGATCAAACACTCAAGGGTTCCACAGTGCAGCACTTGAACAACTACCCATCTTCTCCTTCACTTTTCCAGCATTTTTGCATTTTGGTTATGTTACAGCTAAGGGAGTGGGGAGGCAGACAGTAACATGAGAAACATACAGTATTAGAGATGTGATTGGAGGCCTTCAGCGGACCTGGAAATTTAAAGCTACAGCCATATGTTCCATGTTTTCAATAGCTATGTTGGAGACCCTGCCTACGTTCTGAGAGTTACTGCTTAGGACCATAGTGCCCTAGATTTTCCAACACCATTGGCTGCACTGCAGAATGGATAGGGTTCCCTGTAGAGATGTCTCTAAACAAAGGCCACATACGAAATACAGAGGAAACTTCATTGTGACTGTTAAAAAGGAGTGAAAGCTCTATGGCCAGCTACATATGGGACTATGCAAGAGCAGGAACAGTTTGTTGGCTCCTGAGAAAAACTGGTGGCTTGCAACATACTAAAATGCTGGGAACATGAATTAGAAGATAAGTGATGGTGGCTGGAGCATAAAAAAACAGAGCTAAAATGCCACAAAGGTTACATACAAATGCCCTACTGCAATAAAAAGAAAGGTTCCACTTACTTGGCACAGCATGAATGGGGTTTCATAGCTCACCCTAAGGATGAGTAAACAGAGACAGAAACATGACGAGCACTGCCTGGCTCTGACCCAGAGTGACACTCTGCAGAATCCTTAGAATACTGGCATGTGACTCGAGTCCTATGAGACTGAATCACAGACTGGCTTGCACATACTTATTATATGCCACTACTCTGGTCCTGGCATATAGTAAGGAAACCCCAGACAATAATGGCCTAACCTTAAAGGTGACGTCCTATGATAGGTGGAACACAGAGAATTGTCATCACTGAGAGTGCAGTGCCATCACAAAGAGAACACACAGCATGGAAAACTGGAAAAATCTGTGACTGGTGGACTAGAAAGATTTCCAGGATTTAATATATATCTATCAGTGTATGTTGGTGGACTTGAGAGACTTCCAGGTTTGAATATATCCTGCAAGAATCTACCAGTGATAGTTGGTGGACTGGAGAGACTTCCAGGATTTAAAATATCCATCATGAATTTATCAGTGTATGTTGGTGGACTTAAGAGACTTCCAGGATTTACTATATCCATCATGTATCTACCAGTGTATGTTGACTGGAGAAACTTCCAGGATTTAATATATCCAATATAAATCTACCAGTGTATGCTGGTGGACTGGAGAGACTTTCAGAATTTAATATATCTGTCACAATCTGGGTCAGGCTCAGAGACCAGTAGCTATAGAAGTAGAGAGGCTGAAGAATTGCATTAGACTGTGTGACTGAACTGACTGATTGTGACAATACAAATTCGATTTAAATCACAAATTTACCTTATTGCACAAGAACTAAGACCTATTGGGCACTCCACAGGCAGCACAACCAGAATTTGAAATTCGGATTCATTTGTTATCCGAATCCAAAATTATCGAACAAATTTGGAAATTGAATTAATTCCTTATGGGTAAATCTACAAGGATCCTCAATTCAATAATATTTTCCACCACAAATTCTTCTTCACCCTGTACCTCAGGTAGAAAAATTCTTACAGAAAAAGAGTAGCAATATGTGAAAAACAGGGTGAATCTTCTGAAATTTTAAGCAAAAGGTGACCGGGTTGATTTGAGCAGAAATCTGGAAAGGTTCCACAAACTCTTGGCCCATTTTAGCGATGGAACATGAATCTTCAAATTTTTGGTAGATAACCAAAACTTTTGTCACCCACATGAAATGTAGGAAGTGACCTGCGATGTCAGTCAGTAGCCTCTGTAACATTCCTTAGCCTCCTTCAAGGTCTTCATCAATTTCTCCTGGATCTTCTGTAATGTTGTTAATCTATTGGTAACAGCAAGAATTGGAGCTCAAATAGGGAGATCAGGAAAAAAATTGGATGATATCGAAGTAAAAAGCACTTTGAGAAGTGGAGCTAGGTTCCAGGTTATCAGAAAAGATGAGAATATCATCCAGATAAGCAACTACGAATTGGTCCAAGAGATCTCGAAAAAACATCATTAATGAAGTGCTGACAAGTTGCGGGAGCTTGCAAAAGGTCAAAAGGCATAACCAAGGACTTGAACCTGCCCATGTCTGATTCCAAAAGCAGTTTTCCATTGGTCTCCTTGACAAATGCGGACAAGGTTATATCCCCCCACACTTTGTAAGTCTAGTTTTGTAAATACTTTGGCAGAAACTGAGTTTTTCCAACATTTCAGAGATTAAGGGGAATGGATAATGATTTTTTTTATAGCGGCTTTATTCAAGTTCCTGTAATCAATGCATGTAATCAATGCATGAATGCAAGGCCTTGAGGATGATGCCAGCAGAGGGGTGATGGTGCTGCCAGAGGGTGTTTGGTCTAGACTGGAACAGATCAAGGCAAGCCTGGGGGGTCTGTTTGGGTGAAACATGACAGTCCCAGAGCTGAGGTTCTTTATTTGTAGACAGCCAAAGCAACTCACCCCGTTTTGTGGTAGCCCTCCAGAACCTATGGAAGTGCATAGAAAAGATAGATGTGCACATTGCCACCTCAGATAAGCTGCTGAGAAACCAGTCTAATACCAATGACTGGAGACTATTCCACCAACTAATACCAATGATTGGGCACTATTCGTTCAAAAAAAACTAATGATGGGGCACTACTCCTCCAACTAATACCAATGATGTGACGCCTCCTTCTATTGACCACAGGTGCTATGTATCTGTTTTAATCCCACTGACAACCAAGTTTAAGGCACTTCTTCTATTCTCACTTGCCCCCTAAAGGTTAAAGGAGAGTAAACTGGCCCTTTGTTTAGAAAGTTTTACCCCTGGTAAAAATTATTGTGATCATAAACTCAAAGCAGAAGGGTTATCATGGATTATTGTAATAAAAGCTGAAGACTGAAAACAACTTTTGCAGTTTAATTTATGCTTTAAAGCTTATACAAACTTTTTGGGATCAGATTTAAATCTATTATAATAAAGACATCCAATCAGAGGTGTAAACTAAAGGCATCCATAGGAACAAGATGATAGTCCTTGTGTCTATGGGTACCTGTAGACCCCCTTCAACTGATTTTAGGGGAAAGAATAGCTACTGACTGTAATGGATTTGGTAAACTGGTCTAATTGCATCCATTAAACTGACATGGTTCACCTATGAGACTGTTTGCTGCACAATGTTTGTGTAATAAGCGATATCCTATTGACGCAGTCATTGGGGGGAAGCAAAGGTTGGTGGAGACCCCCACACAAAGCTACAGATCACAGAAGACAGAAGTGGGCAGGGAAGAGATCCAGAGGCTCTCTTTACAGTTATAACCAACAATATGTCACAGATGGATAATCAAACTGTAAGATTAATGACAGGTTCAGATTTAACTGATGAGTTGTGTTGATCAAATCTGGAATAAAATCTGACTGTGTGTGGCCAACATTAGTCCTGTTAATGACTGTACCTGCCTGCCTTGTAGCCAAAAGGTACTTCAGTGGATAGTATACTGCTCCATCTCGGCTGAGACAAGTGAAGAAATCTTTATGAACAGGAAAAGAGTTCAGTCATGAACATTTTTATTCTGGTTTTGCTGGTAACTATTTATTTTTAAAGTACATGCACATATTTCAAGCAAAATCCCCCAGCCCTCCTCTCAAGCCCCCTCAATAAATATGTATTGTTCCCCCCTCAATACGTATGTATGTTCATGTAGATATTATCCCCCTTATCTGTACTTACCTCCTCTGAAGGTTGTGGCCTCCTGTAATGTCCAATGCCCTGTCAGTGAAAATCTAGTGCAAGGCTGCACTAAGGTCCCATAGACATTATCAGAGAGCAGCGTACACAAAAAGAAAGTGCCAAACAATTGTCTCTAGAGTCCCAGATCCCTTATTGTTATTATTACACAGAATAATAAAAGGCAACCAATATGCATTTCAAGGGCTAACTATCCACCTCCACCAAGGCTTTAAAATAAAACCGATAAATGTAGAGAATGTAAAAACAACTAAAACAAGATCAGTAGATGTCATTTATATTGAAGTATCGGTAAAGGTCACTCTAGCCGAATGACCACCAAGAAGCATAAAAAATTTGCACCAATTGAAGAGTAAAAGAGTAAAAGTAAGAATATAAATAAACCACAGACTAATCCTTTATAGCAGGGGTGTCCAAACTTTTTTCAAAGAGGGCCAGATTGGATGAAGTGAACATGGGGGAGGGCCGAACATTTTTCCAAACATTCTTTGAATCATTACAATTAAATGCAAATAAATTATTTTATGCCAAGTTAATTGCAAACGACATACTTTTCATTTTCATAACATTAAGATCAACTGACAGCTGAGTTTTTTCACAATGTATTGAAAATAAATTTAAAAAAAACTTACCTGCACTAATGTGAAGGGTGAAAAAGGTAGCTGGAGCTGAAGTCTCTGCTCGGCAGCCGGGAGGGGAAGAGAAACACACTTTCACGCTGGAAGCCCGGCCTGACATCACCGCCCTCTGTCGCTCCCCCACGTGGTGCAGTCACGCATGCGCACTGCTCTCAAGCAGAAGACTGTCTGCCACAGAAGGGAGGGCCGTGCGACAGGCCGCATTTACACAGACCAGGAGAGAAAAAAAAACGCCGCCGCAGTCAGGCATGGCACTGCCCTCTGCTCTCAAGCAGAAAGACTGTCTGCCATAGAAGGGGAGGGGCCGTGTGGAGGGCCACATTACACAAGAGCAGGGAGGGCTTTGTGGAGGTGCCGTATTAAAACCGACCCCGTCGGGCCGGACATGCCTGCTTTAATATAGTAATAGTGGGCAGCCTTGCACTAGATTTTTACTGACCGGGCATGGGACGTTATCAGGAGGCCACAGTCATCAGAGGAAGTACATAAGAGGGGGGACCACATCTATGTACTGAGGGGGCTTGAGAGAGGGATGTGGGATTTTGCTTGAAATATGGTTGTCTAAGATCCTGTTAGGTCATAAACTAACCAGGAATCTTAAACAACCAACAAGGTGTAATCAAAACCATTACATTCAAAACATCTCATCGGATACCTGAGAGGAGGGACGTTCATCCATTTATTACACATTAGGGCACATGCATGGGTGGCCCCTAAATTAGATTTTTACTGGCCGAGGTCTGCGTTCATCAGGGGAGGTAAGTATGGATCTGTTGTAGGGGGAACCCAGATATACAGTATGTATTTAAGAAGGCCAAGGGGGGGGTAAGGGGGGCCTTGTACATGTAATTTTAACTTCCTTTTAAATTACTTGTAAAAGGAATTCCCAGACATCTAATTGGGTTTATTCTAGCAATATAATTTTAAGTAGCAGCTCTTGGTGGCAAAGTAAATGAATGGTATAATTAAAGGCCCACTTAACAATTCTGTAATTAAAATAATTACGTTCCTACCAGGAAAATGTAAAAGAAATTTATTTCTTAATAAAAAAACGTGAAATGTGTTTTTACATTTAACATAAATACCTGAAAACTCTTGCATCATATATAGCAATGTCCCAGAAGGGATGTTCCATCCCTCACCATTTTTTGTAAATATTTGATTCAAACTTTACCTTGTGACAACACTGAAAGGTAATTACACTTTAGCTAACAATGTAAAGTAGTTGATTCTGCATCGCTGTGTATAACAAGTGGAAATTTGCTGTCCCCCTCAAGAAAATAACTCAAAACACAGCCAATTAATGTCTAAACCTTCTGGGAACAAAAGTTGAGTACACCCCTAAGTGACACTGATCCACAAATTGGGCCCAATTAGCCATTTTCCCTCCCAGGTGTCATGTGGACTCCTTAGTGGTTACAAGGTCTCAGGTGTGAATGGGGAGCAGGTGTGTTTAATTTTAATCGCTACTCTCTCATAATGGTCACTGGAAGTTCAACATGGCATCTCATGGCGAAAGAACTCTTCTGGAGGATCATGAGCGCCGGAAAAAAGTTGTTGCTCGATACATAAAGATGGCCTAGGGCTTAAGCTATAGGAAGAATGCCAAAGACCCACTGAAGACGTTGCTTGCAGGCACGGTGGACCATGACCTATATCGAGTTTTTTAACAGGGACAGGATTCAACTCAGAACAGGCCTGGCCATGTGTCCAACCAAAGACGTTGAATGCATGTGCTCAGCGTCATAGCCGTATGTTTTTTATTTTTGCCCATAGCTCCAATTTAAACTATTGTAAACCCTTACAAAAACCCAGTGACGTCCACTGCCTCAAGTTGATACAGAAACAAACAAATCAACAGACAAACGTTTACCTGTTTATCTGCAGTCTTCTCTATCTTTACAACCATTTCAAAGTGCGAATTTTATAAAGGATTGTCTGTCAGTTCAGAAAAAAAGGGGCAAAGAACTGAAATTACACACTGCAGAGCAGTGAAGCATAGCTGTACAGAGGCACGTCCTATTCATTCATTCAAAGTGCAGCTGAGAATGCAGAGAAACGGATTGAGAAATCTATGCCTCAGTAAGTTTCTCTGCCTCAAAAGGAGAATAGTTAGTTGGT
>CATNWA010003538.1:0-17850 GCA_951230385.1 Staurois parvus | reverse complement strand
AAAAATGAATAAAAAAAAAAAAAAAAAAAAATGTTTAGGGAAAAAAAAAAAAAAAGGCGAAAGGGAAAAATTATTTAAAATATTCATTTTTGTTTTTTTCTCCCAATTTTTTAAAAATTTTTGGTTAACAGGTTTATTAAGGAAATGCAATGCTTTAAAAATTTCTTTTTTTGGTCATTTTCAATTTATAATTAGGTTTTAATCAGCAACGTGCGCAGTATGTTCTCCATCGTCATCCTTTAAACTGTGAACTGAATTCTAATTGGATGCCTTTATTTATTTGCAACTTTGCTTTTTACGTTGCCTTATTGCATAAGCGTGCCTCAACTCAACACCGACAGCAAGAATGTGACATTTTTTTTTTAAGACTACCCAGAGGATTGATGAAGCACCCCTTCCATGGTGTAATGAGTCCATCACATGATCTACGGCGCGGGTTATTCATCCTTATAAATCCCATCACCCGCCTCATTCGTCAGGTCTTAAATTATGCAGTCATTTTCTTTATGTCCTTGATTGATTAAAGGGGCGATCTTACATTTAAATCAAGGGGTGGAATCTATCTCGTTTATGGGGTGGAAGAAAGCTTCATCACCTACCCTGCAGGTCTAGATACGATGATGACTCTCTCCGCGTAATGACTTAATGCACTTTATATTAAGCTGTATATGTCTTCCCAGAAGATTCAGTGTTGCCATCGGGCCCTGAAACTGTCCTAATAGACTTGGAAAGTGTTTGGTTCATTGGTTAAAAAGCCAGTAAATGCAAATGTTAGTAAAATTATGGAAAGGCACTGCAAGCAACAGTCACCAACATGTGTGGGTGTCTATATATATATATCAGTGATATGGGTGGAGTGCACAACGGTGATCAATCACAGTGCGTAGCACTCAGGCCCTCCTAAAGGCCATCACTAGAAAAAAGAAAATTGGATTGCTGCACATAAAAGAACTTTTATTGTTGAAAAATCCACCATACAAAAGAGTGATCAAAAAAAAATGGACAAAGCCAAGTTTCGGGCTATTATGTTAAAGTCCTTCTTCAGATCAGAACACATATTGCCAGTATGTGTTCTGATCTGAAGAAGGACAGTTAATCACAATAGACCGAAACTGTTGTTGAACACTATGATGGTATGGCTTTGTCCATTTTTTTGGTTCACTCTTTTTTATGGTGATTTTTCAACAATAAAAGTTCTTTTATGTGCAGCAATCCAAATTTTATTTTTGATATTGAGATATATATATATATATATATAGTTTATTATTATTTTTATACAGGATTTATATAGCCTAGACCAGGGGTGTGCAAACTTTTTGACTTGAGGGCCCGCAATGGGTTCATATTTGGACCCGGGGCCCGGACTAAGAGTAGATGAATGATGTGTATGTGTCATCCATAGTAAGTATAGTAATATTCCCCCATAGTAAGCATAGTAATTAATCCCCCATATATAGTAATTCATCCCCCATATAGTAATTCATTCCCATATTAAGTCCCCAAGTCCCCCCCTGTGTCAATTCACTTACCTTTGCTCGCGCGTTCCTCTCGCCATGTTCCTGCGCCGTTCCGGTGTAGCATGAAAATCTGTCTCCTATGAAGATCTGTCCCCCATCGACGTATCTGCACATGTGCCAGTTTCAGGCATTAGCAGCCGATCGGCGATCTCCGCGCACATGCGCAGATACGTCGAGGGGGACAGATCTCATGCGAGACAGATTTTTCATGCTACACGGTCTTCAGGCGGACTGTGAGAGGAGAGCCTAGCGGGAGCCTAGCTCCGCGGCCGGATTAAAAGGGTCTGCCGGGCCGTATACGGCCCACGGGACCGTAGTTTGCCTATTGCTGGCCTAGATTGTAAGCTCGAAAGAGCAGGGCCCCTCGATCCCCTCATGTTTTGCATTGTATTAGGTATTGTTCTGTCACATGTTCTGTCCCCCTTTGTAATGTACAGCGCTGAGCGAACCATTGGCGCTTTATAAATACTGTATAATAATAATAATAATAATATAGCGCCAACAGTTTGCGCAGCGCTTTACAATATAACGGGAGCAGGGGCGGACTGGACAACTCATGGGGCCCCCCGGGCAATAGGGGATCATGGGGGACCCTGTATCCTTGCCCAAACTCAAAAAAGCCTATAAAAAAGGTACCAGGGGCATCTCATGGGGCCCCTTACTGACCCCGGGCCCTCGGGCAGTGCCCGAGTTTCCAAATGGTCAGTTCCGCCCCTGAAACGGAGAGACAATACAGCAACAATACAATTCAATACAAGAGGGATAGGAGGGCCTGATCCTGGGAGCTTACAATCTAGGAGGGATATATATATATATACACAGAGAGAGAGAGAGTTTGATTCACTAAAGGAAAATAGAGACTGTGTACTCTTCAAGTGCAGTTGCTGCAGAGCTTAGTAAATGAGGTAAAGCTTCCCTATGACAAGAATACTCAATCACTTGCTAGGAAAACAAAAAAACAAACAAAAAAAACTGCAGTTTTGCTTGCACATGATTGGATGATGGAAGTCAGGAGAGCATTCTGCTCATTTACTGAGCTCTGGAGCAACTGCTCTTGCAAAGTGCACAGTCTATTTGCCTTTAGTGAATCAACCCCATATTGTATATGTTAGTCTTTTGCTTCCCAATAACAATGAAAAGATTTTTTTAAAAATTATATCATTAGCATGCCAATTATGGGGAAACAGGAAAGGCAAAAATATAAATAGATTAACCCCTTGGTGCCGGCACAGGGTGCGCGCTCTCAGCACATATAATGTTTTTTTTTAATAGAACGTAAATGTGCGGGCCGCTCGGTGTCTAGGCACAGATGTGTCAGGAGGTCGCACATTTGCGTTCAGCCGGCGCCAAGAGGTTAAATGTAGCTTAGCTATTGACCTGTTGATTTATCAGTAACGTTGTTAGTATGTAAGTCAATGGTTTTCAACCACTGGGACATTGCCATTGCTGGGTTATGACCTCCCTTTCTTCTGAGTTTCCAGCCAGCTGCTGATCCCCTAACCTCCCACAGTGCCTCCGGCTTCCATAGTGTCTCTCAACCTTACATATTGTCCCGCAGTGCCCCTCAACCCCCCCAGGGCCTCCATGCCCCCTGAGGGCCCTCAACCTTCATAGTTCCCCTCAACCCACCCCAGTGCCCCCTTAGGGCCCTCAACCCCCAAAGTGTCCCTCGACCCCTTACATTACCTCCAGGCCCCTTGAAGGAATGCAAACCTCATAATTCTCCCCAACCTACCACAGTGTCTTCCAACCTCCTGTAGTGTTGCTAATCTGTTGCAGAGTTTCCAGCTCTCCATAGTACCTTCCAAGAATGTTTCCACAATGCCTCTCAATCCCTGTTGTAGTGCACCCAAATCTCCAAGAGCGCCCCGGAAAGCCCCCAGACCTCCAGTCCCTCCCCCACAGTTGCCTCAAACTCCCTACAGAAACCTCACAGGGCACCAAGTCTGCATCAGAGTTCCCTAACTCCCTCCAGAACTCGCATCCCCTCCACAGTGACACCCAGCCCCATCCAGAGTCCTCCAGAATTTCAGAATATGTTTGGCATTCCTATACTTCTATTGTGTAAGTCAAAAGTTTATTTTTTACTGGTGATATATGGAAGGTTTTGAAAGAACTTACCAAGCCCTGGTCTCAATAAGTTTGAGAACCACTGATCTAAGTAAAAAAAAATGTTTTAGGAGGGGGAGGGCAGGAAGAGGGGTGGTGGTGATGCCTTTTTGTTGGATTTTCTTCCATAAACGTTATTGTAAAGATGGGATATGCAAGGTTTGGAAGAACTTACTAGGCCTTGTCTCAAAAAGGTTGAAAACCATTGATCTATGCCAGTGGTCTCCAAACTGCGTCCCTGGGGCCTGACTTGGCCCTTTGTTTGCCTCTGTCCAGCCCTCAAGACACTTTTCCTTCCAGACAATAATCAGCCATGGGGGATAATTCCTGCCACTGACACTCAATGATGGGCACTATTCCTTCCACTGACACCAATGACGGGGCACTATTCCTTCCCCTGAACACCAATGATGGGGCACTATTCCTTTCATTGACACCAATGATGGGGCTCAATTCCTTCCACTGATACCAACGGGGGGCACTATTCCTTCCATTGACACCAATGATGGGGCTCAATTTACCTTCCCGACACCAATGATGGGGCTCAATTCCTTCCCTGACACCAACAATGGGGCACTGCAAAAGACAAGAAACAGAGGGGCACGCCAGCCTAGTGCATTACCTCAGCGGTACTTTTATTCATATATAAAAATCTATGTTGCTTTTAAGTGCACATCTGTCTATTATATTCAAATAAAGATACCGCTGAGGTAAATGCGCTTGCCTGGTAGCCTCTGTTTCTTGTCTTTTGCAGTTATATTTCTGGGTTTCCGGGACCTGTTGGAGGGCAGCAAAGCTGGTGTCATGAATCGGAATACCTGAGGTCATCCACTAAGTTGTCTGCCTTTACATGTGCCAATACACTTCTCTTGAGTGCAGGATGCTTTATTGTTGTTTGACCAACAAAATGTAGCACTCCCATCTGACACCAAATGTTCTTCTTTCACGGGGCCACAGTCCCCCTAAAATCTGAAGGACCATAAATTGGCCTTTATTTAGAAAACTTGGAGACCCCTGATCAAGGTAATACATAATATTTGGTGGGGAGCAGGAGCGGACTGACAAAACTGATGGGGCCACCGGGCAATAGGGGATCATGGGGCCCCTGTGTCCTCGCCCACACTCAAAACCACAACCAAAAAAGCCCTATGAAACATGGACAGCACAGTGGCTATGGGCAGCAAAGTGGCTAAATGGTTAGCACTTCTGCCTGGCAGTACTAGGGTCGTTGGTTCAAATCCCAGCCATGGCACCTTCTGCCTGGAGTTTGCATGTTCTCAACTGTGTCTGTGTGGGTTTCCTCCCACAATCCAAAGACATGCTGGTAGGTAAATTGGCTCCTGTCTACATTGGTCCTAGTATGTGTATGTATGAATGTGAGTTAGGGGGGGACCTTAGATTGTACACCCTTGAGGGTTAGGGACTGATGTGAATGTACAAATATATGTGTAAAGCGCTGCATGAAATTGATGGCGCTATATAAGTACCTGAAATAAATAAAAAATAAATAAATTAAAAGGTACCCAGGGGCATTTCATGGGGCCCCCTACTGACCTCAGGCAAGTGCCAATTGCCCGAATGGTCAATCCACCCCTGCTGGGGAAGGTGGTGGCGGTGCCTTTTTTTATGGTAGGCTTTTTTTAAAAAAAAAAAACTCTGTTTTTGAAATCATTATATTGATATCTGGTTTCAATAAGTAAAAACATTTTTTTTTTTTTGGTTGGGGGGATGATGGTGGTAACTCCTTTTTCCCAAAAATTTTATTGCAAGGACAGGCATCAATGGAGAACTTCTTCAACAGGGACACAGAAAAAAAAACATTGCAGCAGGGTTCAAACTCTGACAATGTTTTATTGCTCTGTCTGAGCCATCCTGTCCCAGATGACGGTCACTCCCCCCTTTCTTGTAAGGGTGTCACAGACACAGGAAGCGGGAAATAGATCTCCCAAAGGGGGTCATGGAGTGAAATAAAATACTCTATTAAAAAAATTGGCTAGAGTTAGGTTACGTTGAAGACTTCAACTAAAAACTTGCAATCATCAGAAACCGTTAACCCCTTTGACAATGTGCATGCGCATGAAACGTGTCAGAGAGGAGCCTTGCCATACTGACGTCACGCCGCCGAGGCCGCATGGAAGACCGGCGGCCCATTTTTTGTAAGTGTGCTGCCAATACTGAGGTATCCACGTGGATGTTTTTTCTTTTATAATAAAATACTACACTATCAGTACTCCATTGTGGCTTGCATTTGTGAGCCATTTCATTTTAAGGTGGAACATATCCTTTTTGGCAACTTTTACCCTTGGTGGAGAGGTTCTAGTGGAGCGGTCCCTGTGTGCTGTGAGGGTCCAGTGAGTGAGAGGCCTGGAGCTTTTCCTGTATGCTGTCATTGAGCCAGCGGAGTTCCTTTCCTGAGCCCATATGTTCGCCGCCGGGGATTTATTGGATATGATTCTATGCGCAAAATCATTGCGCTTCTGGTGAGTGCAATCATACAGCAAACCCTTATCATGGAGTCACGTGCACGGAGATTTTACGGAATACTTTGGATTTATATTTATTCATCATTTACAATTATTTACTGTGAGGGTCCAGTGAGTGAGGCCTGGAGCTTTTCCCTGTGTGCTGTGATTGAGCCAGCGGGGCTCCTTTCCTGAGCCCATATGTTCGCCGCCGGGGATTTATTGGATATGATTTCTATGCGCAAAATCATTGCGCTTTTGGTGAGTGCAATCATACAGCAACCCCTTATCATGGAGTCACGTGCACGGAGATTTTTATGGAATACTTTGGATTTATATTTATTCATCATTTACAATTATTTACCATTGTCACCATTGGAAGTTCCAGTCACTAATTATCTCGTCAACATGTGACAATACACTATATGTTCTGTGGTCACTTCAGCGCTCAATAATTTTGTACTTCACTTATATATATTGTCACTTTCAATATTTAAGAACGTCATTATTTATTTGTTTTTGAAACCTTTAAAAACCTCTAGCTGACCCAGAGGAAGGAAACATAAAATGCTGTACATTTTTGATTAGATCATTTCCATGTGCATTTTTGAATATTAATATAATTTTTTTTTTAACTTAAACTAAACTGTTACATGCTGCTTCCTAAGTGCTCACTGTAGCGAAAGCTGTAAAAAAAAAAAAAAAAGAGATACTCCTTCTGATGTTTAAACTGCAAATAACATACCTGGAGCCATCTGGAAACATCAAACATATACTTCATAATGCATATTTGATATTTCCAGATATACTCCAGGGAGTTTAAATAGGAAAGCAGCATAAACTGTATGGGCTAATGTAGTTTTAATCAGAGACTTGATGATAACTCCATGACAAATGTCTCTACATAAGTCACTTTTTTTTTCATATGACATCAAAGTTTTTTATTTGGTACGCTGTTTTGGGGCCGGTACACACCATGCGCATTTTTTTATGCTTTTTTGACGCGTTCCGGTTAATTGTTTTCCCCCTCTTTTTTCTGCAATTTAAATAGGGTCATGTGCAATTATGCCTGTTGTGCCTGTTCTACTTTTTTTGTGCAACTGGAACGCACTGGAACGAAAAGCACTGATGTGAACTATGACATTGACCACCATATCACCTACTTTTTGTGCATTTTGGATGCAGAAAAACATTGAAATGTGTGTAGTGTGAATACCAGATTCACGTATTTACTGTAAGTTGGCAAAATGGACACAATTTAGGAAAAAAAATATTTTTAGGATATTTTACATTTTATTTAGTTTTTAATCAAACTTTTTTTTTTTTTTAACTCGCTTAACAATATAGTTCTTATGTATTTTACATTATTTTAATAAACACCCTGATCATATAGCTGGAAAAGTTGGAAAAAAAAGTGTATTATTTATTATTTCATTATTTTTTTTTTTTGTAGTTTTAACATTGTATTTCTTTCTTCGTGCACAGCTCTTACCTTGGCATCTAGCGTCACCCCCCATTCCACAGCCTCATCTCTTCACCCATCCCCAGCCCATCTACAGTTCTCACCTTTACACCCAGCAACCCCCTTCCTTCCTATCCACAGCCTTACCTCCTGCTGCACCCAGCGCCCTGCTATCCACATCTTTTTGACGCATTCCGGTTAATTTTTTCTCCCTCTCTTTTTTTTCAATTTAAATAGGGTCATGTGCATTCCGGTGCTTTTTTGATACGTTTTACCGCGTTCCAGTACAGTTCTGTGCAGGAAAAATACAGCCTGTTCTACTTTTTTTTCTGCAGTTGCAACGCACTGGAACGGCAAGCATTGATGTGAACCAGGGGCGGACTGATAACTCTTGGGGCCCCCGGGCAATAGGGGATCATGGGGCCCCTGTGTCCTTACCCAAACTCAAAAAAGCCTATGAAAAAGGTACCAGGGGCATCTCATGGGGCCCCCTACTGACCCCGGGCCCTCGAGTTTCCAAATGGTCAGTCCGCCCCGATGTGAACTATGACATTAACAACTATATCACCTACTTTCTGTGCATTTTGGATGCAGAAAAAAAGCAACTGAAATGCATGTAGTGTGAATACCGGATTCACGTATTTATTGTAAGCTGGCAAAATGGACACAATTTAGGAAAAAAAAATATTTTTAGAATATTTTACATTTTATTTAGTTTTCAATTAAAAACTTTTTTTTTTTTAACTCACTTAACAATATAGTTCTTATTTTAATAAACACTCTGATTATATAGCTGGAAAAGTTTGAAAAAAATGCATTTTTGATTATTTCATCATTTTTTTTGTAGTTTTAACATTGTATTTCTTCCTTCGTGCACAGCTCTTACCTTGGCACCTAGCGTCACCCCCAATCCACACCCTCATCTCTTCACCCATCCCCAGCCCATCTACAGTTCTCACCTTTACACCCAGCAACCCCCTTCCTTCCTATCCACAGCCAGAGGTGTGTTTAGCTTTTGTGCTGCCCTAGGCAACACAAAAATCGTCTGCCCCCATGGACACCGACCAACACAACCCCCTTCCCCTTCACACGGAAAAAGCCTGACATTGACCAACAACAGCCCTGCCCCCCCCCCTTTGGCAATAGAGAGACACTCAACTCCACAGCTCCAGACATCCCCGGGAACGAGAGCCAGGCTCTACATATCATCAAGCAGCCTCTCTCGGATCCCACCTGGTTCCCATGGTGCGTGCAGGGGCGGACTGACCATTTGGAAACTCGGGCACTGCCCGAGGGCCCGGGGTCAGTAGGGGGCCCCATGAGATGCCCCTGGTACCTTTTTCATAGGCTTTTTTGAGTTTGGGCAAGGACACAGGGGCCCCATGATCCCCTATTGCCCGGGGGCCCCATGAGTTGCCAGTCAGCCTCTGGGTGCATGTGTCCCTTCTTTCATCCCTTCTTCTGGGGAAGGGGGTATAGTGCTTCCCCCCTGAAAAAATGCTGCCCTAGGCAAGTGTCTTGTTTGCCTTGTGGTAAATACACCCCTGTCCACAGCCTTACCTCCTGCTGCACCCAGCATCCCGCTATCCACATCTCCAGCTCACTATTCCTGCTTACAGCAGCCTACTTACAGCTCTGATTTTTTTCCCCAAAACACACCGCACAACACACTCATTGCATTGCCTCTTTCACCCTAGCTTCACACTTCTGTGGATTTCAGTGCATATTCCAGTTTGCAGAAACTAGAGTCCATATAAAATTATTTCTAATGGATCTAATTCACATCTCTGCGTTTTGAGCTGTTGCGTTTTTTAGAAAGGGTCAGGGACTTTTTTTTTCCCGTAGCAGATTGTGTTTTGCATGTAATAGACTTCAATGGACCCACACTAAAAATGCATGTGTTGAGTTTTTGATGCATTTTTGATGTGTTCTGCTTATATATATATATATATATATATATATATAGAAGTATGACAGTTCTGTTTATGTAGTGCGACTTTGATGTAACTGTGCACTTGCTGGCACTTAGGTAGCATCAAAGTCGCATCAAAGTAGTGAAGGAACCTTTAGTCACATGTTAGGGTTAGGGTTAAGGGCAGGGGCGGACTGACAACTCATGGGGCCCCCGGGCAATAGGGGATCATGGGGCCCCTGTGTCCTTGCCCACACTCATAGCACACCCAAAAAAGCATATAAAAGGTAACCGGGGCATTTCATGGGGCCCCCTACTGACCCCGGCCCCCGGTCAGTGCCCGAGTGCTCAAATGGTCAGTCCGCCCCTGGTTAAGGATTAGGCGCACTTACTCATTTTGGGGAAGTAGATGGGGATGATGAATGAGAAAAGACACACGATCCTTCAGGAGAGAGAAGCAGATGAAGGCATTGCCATGTGGAGTACTGTGATATCTGTGAAAGACATACCTTGGAGAAGTGAGAAGAAGTCATTTTTTAAACCGTTATGAAATAGCTTGTTGAACAATTATTTAGCCTTCAAATTCAGCTGGTTCCCCAAGCACTGGCTCTGCTTTCCCGTTTTAGGGTAGCTTCTTTGCCTTGAAAGGTCCTATCAGGGGTGGACTGACCATTTGGAAACTTGGGCACTGCCCGAGGGCCCGGGGTCAGTAGGGGGCCCCATGAGATGCCCCTGGTACATTTTCATAGGCTTTTTTGAGTTTGGGCAAGGACACAGGGGCCCCATGATCCCCTATTGCCGGGGGCCCCATGAGTTGTCAGTCCACCTCTGGGTCCTATGAAGTCCAACCATAGCCACCTTTTCATGTGCGCTCACAGGATGTGATTACAGGGTGTGTGGGTAGAGGCAGCATTAGCGCCCTCACATGGGGAGTACATTTCTTGATGATGCAGCACGCTGGCAGTGGACAGATAGGGAGAGGATGCAGGTATACAAGGTGTGACAATTTAATTCCCAGAATGCCTGCAGCATAGCCATATGGTGTGGAGCAGGGGCGGACTGACAACTCATGGGGCCCCCGGGCAATAGGGGATCATGGGGCCCCTGTGTCCTTGCCCACACTCATAGCACACACAAAAAAGTCTATAAAAGGTAACCGGGGCATTTCATGGGGCCCCCTACTGACCCCGGGCCCCCGGGCAGTGCCCGAGTGCTCAAATGGTCAGTCCGCCCCTGGTTAAGGATTAGGCGCACTTAGAACTGCACTTCAGAGCAGCAGGGGGGATGGGGGGCACCACTGAAATCTGGGTGATGCAGCCCACCCCAGAACCCTTCTTGATCCAGCTCTGGGAAAAAAAAGTAAACAAAAAAAGGTTAGAGACTGAGATTGTATAAAATATTACAATTATTGAACATTAGAGATGGATATAAATAGAATAAACAATTTTAAATTGAGGGTTTAATATAATTTTAAAGGGGTATCTAGTGCGCAGGTTGTAGGCTATGAACAGGAGCGCTACATAGTTATTGTTTTATAATTAATGTTATTACCCTTTTGTTATAGGTGGAAGAAAAATTTTTTTTTAGCCCTTATGCATTACAAGGAACACATACACTCAGATGCCTCCAGAATGGGATTTTACAATGAACATGAAATTATTAGAAAATATTCCCTCTATAAATGGCGCATTGTGTATAGTGAATGGTAGGGAAAGGTTCTATTGTAGATCGGTAAATGGTTCAATCCAGGTATAGGGAGGAGAGATTTCACTTCCCCTGAAGGGAACAGTAATTACTCTCGGTGGAATAAAGCATAAAAGGGAGAGGAACATTCTTTAAAAGTTCTCTTTGATGTCGTAAAAAGCGGCTGATAATTACGAGGAAGAACAAGGGGAATATAGAAATATTAGCAGCCTAATTTGCAGGTGGAAAAGTCGGGTGTGTGATGCAAGCTGTTGTGCGGAAGGCAGATAATGCAGAATTACTTCTTTGTCGCGGGAAGGGAGGTTTGCTCATTCTCTGCCGGTAGCCATATTGTACGGTAATGCGCCCGGCAACCAGGTTGGAGCTTTTGTATCAAAATGTACAAAGAAAACATGTAGCAGTAATTGGGTTCTCCTTATTTATAGGTATTTTGGGTTATTATTGCACTGTTTATCGTAAAGCAAAACTCTGAATGATAATGAATAGCCCATTAAAAACGCATTTATTTTTTTAATAACTGTAATATTATTTGAAATAACAAAAATAGCAATACCAGCTTTTGCTGCAGTGTTCACCTTCAATCTAGAGATTTCCACCGCAGTACTTCTTTCTGCCACTAGATGTTCTCAGTCTGATGGCCAGCATCATTTAACCCACTTCGTCTGAGCCCAGGGCATGCTGGACCCATCCCAGACTGTGATTGGTCAGTGAAAGGAGAAGCAGAAGAAGCTGCTTAGCTCTTCCCTCTGTCACTGCTCTCAAACCCAGACACGTCCATTGGATTGAGCTCTAGAGTCCAGTGGAGACGTGCTTTACACCACTGCATCCAACGCTTTGCATTGCACTTGGTGATGTAATTCTTGGATGCAGCTGCTTAGCCATGGAAACCCATTCCATGAAGCTCTCTACGCACCGTTGTTGTGCTAATCTGAAAGCCACATGAAGTTTGGAGGTCTTTAGCTATTGACTCTGCAGACAGTTGGCGACTTCTGCACACTGTGCGCTTCAGCATGTGCTGACCCCGCTCTGTCATTTTATGTAACCTCTAACAGTTGAGCGTGGAATATTTAGTAGCCAGGAAATGTCACGGATGGACTTATTGCACAGATGGCCACCTATCACGGGACCACGCTTGGAGTCACTGAGCTCCTGAGAGTGACCCATTCTTTCACCAATGTTTGTAGAAGCAGTCTGCATGCCTAGGGGCTTGATTGTATACACCTGTGTCCATGGAGGGGATTGGAACACCTGAATCACATGATTTGGAGGGCTGGCTCAATATTTTTCGCTATATAGTGTGTGTATATATATATGTATATATATACACATATATATATATATATATATACACACACACATATATATATATATATATATATACACATTTCTAATTTTGTATAGCGTGGGGCTTTATTAGAGAGATTTCCCCTCCCTCTCTGCCCTGCTCTCTGCCCAGGCCGAAATAAAGGATTACAGTAGAACTAGGGGCAAAACGTTTTTTTTTTCTATTTTGGATATAGTATGGGAGGGTTATAACCCCTGTAAGGTTTATTTTTGCCATCCATTCCCCATTGGGGAGATTTCCCTTCACTTTCTGTCCCATAGTCAAGACAGGAAGTATCAGAAAATCCCTCCAAAGTTAGGGAATCTCTGGTTGTCCCCAGGGTTGCCAGCACTAGTGTTCTGGGAACAATCAAACATTTGGAATTTTCCTTTACTCTCACTTTCCGTTATAATGATAGACAGGTCAAATAGAGAGGGTGATTCTCCCTAACGGGAAACAGACAGCAATAAAAATATGACAGGGGTTCTAATCCCTCTCTATCCAAAACTATAAAAAAAAAAGTTTTGCCTTTAGTTATACTTCAAATTGTTGGTGGACACCAATGTAGAGAATAATTTGCATTCATGAGGTGAGGGAAACTGTACCCAACAGAGGTCACTAATGATGCAGAATAGTTGGTCAAGGAGTGAGAGCATCAACTAAGCCTAACAGGTCCCTTTGATCTTTACTTGTCAAAGTGGAGTATCCAAAGTGGTCCGAGGACTGACCAGTCTCCAAATACTAGAGCAAAAGGGTGCAACACCCATAGTAACATTTTAAAGCAGACATTGTGGGATGAAATACATAAGATAAAATATACATAATGGGTCCAGTCTTGAAGAAAAAACAATATCAATATAATATGCCAAATAAATTATAATTTGAGCAGATTCTAGCCTTCCCCTACTTCCCTGGCAGTGGAAGAGCACATGGTTGCAGTGCAGTCTCATTGACTTCAATGCATTAAAATGAGAGACATTGTGTTTGACTCAGTGGGGGTTATTTACTAAAACTGGAGAGTGCAAAATCTGGTACAGCTCTGCATAGAAACCAATCAGTTTCCAGGTTTTATTGTCAAAGCATAATTGAACAAGCTGCAGTTAGAAGCTGATGGGGTACCATGTATGGCTGCACCAAATTCTGAGTGCAACAGTTTTAGTAAATAAATAAAAGGAATGCGCTTAATTGGGTAAATAATACAAAGTGAATATAAAAAAGAATGTATAAAATAAAAAATATTAAAATAAAAAAATATTATGCAAAAAAAGTGTCCATAAATAATGTCCAAAAGTTTTTTAATTAATGTCCACACTGTGTTGGAACCACCACCAAAAAAATATTTTTAAATCACCCAACCGAGTTCAAAAAATGAACAAATACCTTTTTGCTCTGGGCAATATATAACAAATCAATTCTTGAATACAATACTGTGTAAATCAACAAACAAATTTTCCTCCAATGGAAAAAATTACTGTGTGAATCAACGAACTAATTTTCCTCAGATGAAAAACCACCATTCAAGGATATAGCAAGGATATATCGCAATCCGATTCTTAGATGCGAGAAACGAACGAATTTTCCTCAGATGAAACTCCACCATTCAAGGGTGTAGGTAATTTCCAGGAATATATCTCACGACTCTTTCGTATATTTCCATACCATAGGGACCATGTTTAAAGGTAAGAAAAAAGAATCATGGTGCAGCAAGTTTTAAAATTATAACAAACTTTTTAATGAACTTTTTAATGAACGACTAAAACTCACAAGTCAGGTGTCTCCACCGACACCAGTTTTACAAGCATGTGTTTAGGCAATCGTGTACGAACGTAGCTTGCTCTGGATATCCTCCTCTCACATCCAAAGAATGTCTCAGACGTCAGCATCCAGCAGGCCACGCCCTACGCGTTTCGTCACCAACGACGTCCTCACGGGGCTGCACCATGATTCTTTTTCTTACCTTTAAACATGGTCCCTATGGTATGGAAATATATGAAAGAGTCGTGAGATATATTCCTGGAAATTACCTACACCTTGAATGGTGGAGTTTCATCTGAGGAAAATTTGTTCGTTTTCTCGCATCTAAGAATCGATTGCGATATCTCCTTGCTATATCCTTGAATGGTGGTTTTTCATCTGAGGAAAATTCGTTCGTTGATTCACACAGTAATATTTTTCATTGGAGGAAAATTTGTTTGTTGATTTACACAGTATTGTATTCAAGAATTGATTTGTTATATATTGCCCAGAGCAAAAAGGTATTTGCTCATTTTTTTAACTCGGTTGGGTGATTTAAAAATATTTTTTTGGTGGTGGTTCCAACACAGTGTGGACATTAATTAAAAAACTTTTGGACATTATTTATGGACACTTTTTTTGCATAATATTTTTTTATATTAATATTTTTTATTTTTATACATTCTTTTTTATATTCACTTTGCATTATTTACCCAATTAAGCGCATTCCTTTTATTTATTTGTTTAAGCAAAAACTTTTTGATTTTTTGAGTTGGGAATTTGCTGCTTTGGAGTTAGAGGGTGTGGCGCTTTTCTTAAAAACATTTCAACAGTTTTAGTAAATCTCTCCCATGGAGTCAACTTACTCTCCAGCCACCATGTAAATTTGAAGTGGGCATTAAAAATGCAGATCAACCACCTGCTTTTACCGAATATCTCCAAATTTGGGGAGTACTGCCTGTCAGACTCACCCATTGAAGCGCACCATACCAGCATGCTAAGCTTGCCAATTGAGGTTGCAGCATGGTAGTTCTATCCCCATTGGGATAAAAAAATCTCCCGGGGGGATCGAAAAACAGGTGTACAGGGGCCATGGGAGTATCGTCTCCTGAATGCCTGTAAACCGGCTGTCAGCTGTCAACTGTCTGCAAAGCAATTCACCGTGGACAGCTTGTTTAGTCATCTGTGTTTCCAGCAGAAGCTCAACTAACTCCTTCAGTGCCCCTTGCATGGTAACACAACAAATATTTGCAGGATAAAAATCTCATGTACTGTGAAGGAAGCAGGGGCGGACTGACAACTCATGGGGCCCCCGGGCAATAGGAGATCATGGGGCCCCTGTGTCCTTGCCTAAACTCAAAAAAGCCTATGAAAAAGGTACCATGGGTATCTCATGGGGCCCCCTACTGACCCCGGGCCCTCGGGCAGTGCCCGAGTTTCCAAATGTCAGTCCACCCCTGGAAGGAAGGCATATGGTGGCCCGTGTGTGTATTAATAATGGCGATTATTTCCTAAATACACCTGTATGAACAGTCCTGGAGCCCATGCCGAGCTATTACACCTTCAGATGATCACCGCTTTGCAGGGGATGATTGCATTAAATTGGTGGAGCTGTTGTTGGTAGCAGCTGGGCTGTCATTTTATTTAATTTTATTTAATAAACTTTCTGTTATGAATGGTAAGCTTCCTATACCGATCTCTTAATAGCCCTGAGAAAAACAGGCATTTCATCAAACGTTTAATGATAATGAATTATAACAGTAATGATTAGAGTCATATTCATGTTGAAATATATTGTACAAGAGCAGTCGGGCTGGGGTATATAATAATAGGAGTGATTAAGGTGTTAATGATGAATTGATAATGAAATATGTTAGTCTGAATGATGGTGCATGAAAATGATTCTTAGTTGTGTATAAAATACATATTGATTGTTTGAGCCCCCTGAGTAGCAATCGTTATTTGTGTTTTGCTCTCCTATATTTTGTGCTCATGAGTGCTTTACTTTGTCAGCAGTGACAGCTGTGCATTCGTTTTCAGAGGCGTCCCTAGGGTTGGTGTCACCCGGTGCGATAACACGTGGTATCCCCCCCTCCAGAGAGGAAGGAGCGGTGCCGGTGTAGCGGTAAAATGAGTATCCCTTTGAAGATATGTATCCTCTGAAGCAACTGCGCATGTGCCGGTTTCAGGCCGAAGTAGCCCATCTCTGACTTTAGCACAGAGCCAGCGATCGGCTTCTTCGGCCTGAAACCAGCACATGCGCAGTTGCTTCAGGGGATACTCATTCTACCGCTACACCGGGGCAGGGGCAGCTGTCACTGTGTTGGGATCCTGCTCCTGCACCCCCTGTGATGGTGTCACCTGGTGTCACCCCCCGCACCCCTCTAGGGTCACCACTGTTCCTTTTTCTTTGGAGGAAAGAAGAGTAGTGTTTGCCGCGTGCAGCGCCGGATTACCAAATAGGCAGAGTAGGCATAAGATTATGGGCGGCAAGCTGTTTAAAGTCCCTTTGACAATGGATCAAAATATTATTGACTTTATAGATTGGTTTGAAAGAAAATTGCAATGAAGCTTTCCTAAATAGCACAAAAATTCTATGTTCTCCCTGTGGGTTTCCTCCGGGTGCTCCGGGTTCCTACCACCCTTCAAAGACTTGCTGGTAGGATAATTGCCTCCTGTCTAAATTGGCCCTAGTATGTGTATGCAGGGGCGGACTGACCATTTGGAAACTCAGGCACTGCCCGAGGGCCCGGGGTCAGTAGGGGGGCCCCATGAGATGCCCCTGGTATCTTTTTCATAGGCTTTTTTTTGAGTTTGGGCAAGGACACAGGGGCCCCATGATCCCCTATTGCCGGGGGACCCATGAGTTGTCAGTCCGCCCCTGTGTGTATGTATGAATGTTAGTTAGGGACCTTAGATTGTACGCCCCTTGAGGGTTAGGGACTGATGTGAATGTACAACATATATATGTAAAGTACTGTGTAAATTGATGGCGCTATATAAGTACCTGAAATAAATAATAAATCAACTCAAAGAAAACAAAAAAAAACTTTACCTTAAAGTATAAGTAAAGGCAAACCTTTTTTTTAGTTCTGGATAGAGTGGAGAGAGATCAGTTTTTTTGCTGTCTGTGCTGCTGTTAGGAGATTCACCCTTCCTATTTGTCCTGTTTACCATTATCATTGAAAGTAAATGGAAATCCCAAATTTTGGGTTGTCCTCAGAAAAGTAATAGAGGGGAAATCTTCCAGTGGAGAAAAATAGTTCTCAGTTCTGATGATCTGGGCGGGCCCTAAGGAATTCCCTTACCTTGCAGGGATTTCCTCACTTCCTGTTTGGCGATGGGACAGGAAGTGAAGGTATAATCTGTGTAATGGAACACACTGATGGCGAGAAAAAAAAAATCTGACAGGGGTTCAGGGGTCGGCTGAAAACTCATGGGGCCCCCAGGCAATGTAGGGGACCATGGGGCCCCTGTGTCTTGAATCCACACTCAAACCATACCCAAAAAAAGCTATGAAAAAGTGTACCAGGGGCATCTCATGGGGCCCCCCCTACTGATCACAGGGCCCGTCGGACAGTGCCGAGTTCCAAATAGGTCAGTCCGCCCACTGCAGGGGTTACAAC
>CATNWA010003537.1:0-18428 GCA_951230385.1 Staurois parvus | reverse complement strand
AGGGCACATGGGATTTCAAGTGAAATTTGCAAGGACATTGACATCGATCTCTCAGCAAATTGCACATGATAAAGTAGTGTCATTCAATTACTCCTCTTATTACTTGCGGCTCCTACCAAGTTTGAACCACAACAATATTCGAAAACACTCCAATAGCGAGTGCACATTGAAGTGGGACTTGTATGTGATTTGCACAACATGCAAGTTTGTAAATCGTTCTGCAAAGTCGCACCTATGTCTGCTATTAGAGCGACCTATTATGGGTGCGTTTCAAACACTGATTTCTTAAGTAGGACATGTACACTACTTTAGTGGGCAATTTTGCATAGAGATCTGTGTCAGATTGTCTTGAAAAATTGCATTGAAATGGCAACTTTACTGTACGTCGCAAGGATTTGTAAATCAGCTTTGCCCCAGAGTGTAATGATTTGGTGACAGTTTGATTTCTGGATGTTTTGCCAATTGATGGGAAATTCACCATACTAGTCAAATCGATTGTCATTTTCAGTATTAGCATACAAAGATGTGGTCATGTGACTGTCTAACAGTCATGCGAGAATCTGGAGGGAATTGCTGACCATAGTAGCAAATAACGGTTATCCAATTGGGGTTCCCTTTCACATCCCATCCCCGCTCAATGTTCTGTTGTATGCTGCACACAGTACATTTCACTGTATATTTCTTCTGATTTTGTGAGGCCTGTATACCAAGGGTTAAGGCAAGGTAGGAAAGCGGATTCATCAGGTGAAAACACTTTCACTGACCAAATTAAGGTCAGTGTGGGTGTGGCTTCATTGGGTGTGGGGCCTTGTTTGGCGTGCTCCAAATACAACCTAGCTTATATTAAAGATGTGCAGTATGATGAAGATTTGGCCTTTACTAGGGCACGTGTGGTTTTTGACTAAGTCCTTGCATGGTGTGGTTTGGGGGGAAGAAGAGATTTTGTGCTGAATTGCCCCAGACACCACTCAGGCTGTGTTTGGATGTGGGCTGGGAAATGTTGCATATTTTTGGCCTTGTAAAGTGTTTGTGTTGTATTGCACAATGATTGTGTTTTTTTCTCTTTGCATTGAAAGCCTCACACATGTCAATCGTTTTGTTTAAAAATCTGCTCTTGTTTTAATTTTGCTTGCTTATTTAGACTCCAATGCATTTTTCTGACAACCTGCTGACAAATGATATCTGTAGGGGATTTGTAGAGGTTGGAGGGTTTTTTTTTTTTTCCCATGCTTTGTTTTCTTGATATTTTGATTAGAGATGAGCGAAATTATTCAAAAATTCGATTCGGCGAATTTGCGGAATAAATTCGATTTGAGTCGAATATATTCGCTGCGAATTTAACTTATAAAAGGGTGTTTCTTTCGGGCTGCAGAGAGCCTTTATATTAGTGCAGAACACTGTACCTTTAATTTAAATGCCCCTTGGAGTCTGCTGGGGAAGAGAAATAATACTGTCAGTCAGTATGACATCAGATGAGTGCCGTCGATCTTAGAATCACCGCACACTTCACTCATTTGGGCAGTCACGGGGCCAAAACCAGCGTGTGGAGCCACAGTGTGGCGGTTGAGGCAGCAGCAATGGGAGGCCATACAGCACCCTATGAAAAAATGGAACCCACCAGCAGTGTGAGGAGACCTGAAAGTGGCACATGGCAGAGTGTGGCGATGGAGACAGCAGCAATGGGAGGCCGTACAGGGACCCATGACACACTCTGGACCTGGCAGCAGCATGAGGAGGCGGTACAGGGGCCCATGACAGATTACGGGCCTGGCAGCAGCATGAGGAGTCGGTACGGGGGCCCATGGCAGATTACGGGCCTGGCAGCAGCATTGGGAGGCCCGTAATCTGCCAGCACCCTATGACAAAAATGGAACCCACCAGCAGTGTGAGGAGACCTGAAAGTGGCACATGGCAGAGTGTGGCGATGGAGACAGCAGCAATGGAGGGCCGTACAGGAACCCATGACACACTCTGGACCTGGCAGCAGCATGAGGAGGCGGTACAGGGGCCCACTGACAGATTACGGGCATGGCAGCAGCATGAGGAGTCGGTACGGGGGCCCATGGCAGATTACGGGCCTGGCAGATGACGACGAGGCTGCCAAGTGCGATCAGCCTCATCATCATCAATTAGGGTCTCCGCCTCACTACTAGCCCCCTCGGCTGCGTGTGGGTCAGGAGACAGACCTGTCTCATAGACCGGCTACCGAGCCACTCTCCTCGCCAGTTACTTCTTCGCCTGGCTGCTGAAGAGGCGGATGTCTCCCCCCGTTCCTGACCGCCCTCTGTTAGCTCTTCCTCACTGTACAGTGGGGCTGAGCCCACAGCATGCGATACTTCGCTTGGTGAGGGAACACCAAAGGACAGGGGCAGGTAGAGGACACTGCCAAATCTGCTCGCTCCTGAAACATTGCCTCCTCTGCCACTCCTCTGCGTGTTGTCTGACATACTCTTTAATTCAACGATTCTGTGTCCCTGAGTAACGATTCTGTGTCCCTGAGTAACAATTCTGTGTCTGTCCCTGAGTAACAATTCTGTATCCCTGAGTAACGATTCTGTGTCCCTGAGTAACGATTCTGTGTCCCTCAGTAATGATTCTGTGTCCCTCAGTAACAATTCTGTGTCCCTGAGTAACAATTCTGTGTCTGTCCCTGAGTAACAATTCTGTGTCCCTGAGTAACGATTCTGTGTCCCTAAGTAACGATTCTGTGGCCCTAAAGTCTCTCTGGCCCTAACTCTGTCCCGAATACAGACAGGTCTGTCTCTCTTGAATGAGCGGAGGCTAATGGAGAATTGTAAGATGGCCGCAATTTATAGCTCCACCATTACACAGTGCTGGCTGGCTGGCTGCTGATTGGCTAATGCGATCACATGTCATGAATGAATGCATTATGGGTCAGCGCGCCTTGTCTGCGCGCCTTCCCAGAGATCCCCGCTCCGTCGCCACACATGTCGCCGCCATTTTTGGGAAAATTCGATTCGTGCATCCGAAGTTTGCTAATTTTCGGATTCGGCGCGAATCGAATTTTTCCTGAACTTCGAAACGAATTCCACTTCGCCATGTTCGATTCGCTCATCTCTAATTTTGATCTGTAGACTTTTTTTTGTGAATGGATCTTTATACTAAGTGATTGTGTAAGTAAATCCTATGTGCACGACAATGTTACTTGATTCATCTTCCCCTTTGTTTCCTGCTATAACCTGTGCACACACAGTTTCACTAGAAGTATCTTTAGATTGTAAGCTCTTATGAGCAGGAGTGTTTTATTTTTGCCACATCAATCCTATTTTTGTGACTCACCAAGATATTGACTGTACCTACTTGTTCCTGCTGACCAAATAAATGAAGATACCGTATTTATTCGAGTATAACGCGCACACATGTATAATGCGCACACCTAATTTTCGATTAAAAATCGGTATAAAATTTTGTTTCACTTTTCCTCGGCTCAGACCAAGCATTGTAATTGACAAACGTTGTTGAACACGTGCGGCCCATGATAAAAATCATTTATTGACAAGGTAAACACAATACCGAAATAAAATTACCGGTAACAATATTTATTTAAAATGCTTCAAAGTCAGATTCATCATCATCAGATACACTAAAGAGTTGTTCCCATTCTTCTAGAGTTAATTTATCATCAGTGTCCCAGTTGGCAGGAACATCTGTTTCTCCAGCTTCTTTGCTTTCTTCTGAGTCTGAATTCCACAGCAGGTCGTCTTCTGTGCCGTCCATTTTATTGCTGATGCCTGTCTTTAAAAAACTCTTGATGATCATTTCTTTTGGCATGTCTTCCCATGATGTTTTAATCCAAGATGTCACGAGAGATAGGCCAGGTTTCTTGAGGTTTCCTTTTGCAGTCAATTCTTTGTCTTCGGATTTCATCCAGGTAATCCACTTTTACCTGACTCTGTCTTTGAAGGGTTTGTTTAAAACAACATCGAGTGGCTGAAGAATAGAGGTTAGTCCACCTGGAATCACAGCTTGAAATGTCTTTAGACTTTTCAGTTTGTCTTTCACAGTGTCTGTCAGGTGTGAGCGGAACTGGTCCCATACAAGCATGGATTTCTTCAGTAGTGCGCCTGGTCTAGTATTCCAAACTTTATTTAACCATAAAATGATGCCCTTCTCATCCATCCATCCTTTAGGATGACAATGGATCACGACACCTGGTGGAAATTTAACTCCTTTTGGAATAGTCTTTCTTTTAAAAATCACCATTGGTTTAAGTTTAAAACCGTCTGCCATACAGGATAACGCAACCGTAAAATGAGTTTTCTCATGGCCTGTGGTTTTAATCTGGACTGTGTGCTTCCCTTTGCTGTCAATTGTCCTGTGTTGCCTGGTAGGTCAAAACACATGGGGGTCTCATCCATATTGCCTATCTGTGAAATTTCAAAATTAATCTGCTTGCGTTGGTTGATTATAAAGGTATGGAATGAAGTGATCTTCTCTGCTAAATCATTTGGCAGCTTCTGCGCTATCTTTGTTTTCTGGCGTATTACAAGTCCATGCCTTTTCATAAACTTTTGTGTCCATCCATTAGAGGCTTTGAAGGTTGAATCTTTGCAAAACTTTTGGGCTTGAAGTCTAATGTGGAGTGATGTGACAATGTACCCACTACTTCTTTGGTCAATGATCCATTCATAAAGTTCCTTCTCCATGTCTGGGTACATGGCTTGTCTCCCTCGTTGTGCTTTTTTGGTTTTATTCATATCTTTCAGGACGACTTTCTGTTTTCTCCATTCTCTAACATTCGTCTCTGGTACAGTGAATTCTCGGCTAGCTGCTCGATTTCCGTGAATTTCAGCATGACCAACAACTTTGAGCTTGAATGAAGCGTCATATGCAGAATGTTTTCTCTTGATTCCCTGAGTTGCCATCTAACGGGTACCAGTATATCAATAAATAATATGAAGAACACTACACTGAATATGATTTATAAAATGAAGAACACAGCAAAACAGCAATGCTTACCGTAACGTGTGGGCGAGGAAAGGAAATGAAGAAGCGACCATACGAAATGAAGAGGCACAGGGGACGTTTTTTCTTCTTCTTTCTTTCTACAGTGAGCGCATGCGCCCTCAATGGACCGGCCCGCCACTGCGTCACCCCACCAGTGCATCTCGCCAGTTCGGGCCGCCCACTGTACGCGACAAGGGGACGTAGAAAAAAAAAAACGATCCCCTGTTTTCGCCGCCCCTTAAAGGGGCGGGGCCGGCACAGGGGACGTTTTTTTTTTTCTTCGCGTACAGTGAGCGGCTGCGCCCTCAATGGATCGGCCTCCACTGCGTCACCCCACACCAACCCTCGTTTATAACGCGCACCCAAACTTTGATTTCTTTTTTTGGTTTAAAATTTTGCGCGTTCTACTCGAATAAATACGGTATATTTGATCAATAAATGTTTGACCGATGTTTTTGTGTTTATTTTATGTTCAATATATGAACAACCTTAATAGTTACTTTGTATACTTATATAATCTGCTCAAATGTAGCTTGTAAGAGCGTGAATATGCAAGTGTGTGCAAACTGGCTTTTTCAAAACCAAAAAAAAAAAAAACCCACTTGCACCACAATATTGTTATGTACTAATGAATGTCACATTCACTGTGCAGCCAGCTACAGGTTTTCTACAATTCGATTTACAGTAATAAAATAGTCCACACTTTGTTGATTTTTTTGGCCTTTGGCAACAAATATTAGCCAAGGTTAAAAAAAACAAATCAATAAGAAACACACATTTGCGAAAGCTATCATAGCCGCGCATAGAAATGCGCGATTGCAAACAAATAAGCACCAAACAGGTGTCCGCATGGCGCATGAACGGCTATCCTGGAAGTCCGTCATCACGTGCGCGCGCACCCGGAAGTGGTTGTGGGGAGTGTAAGTGGATGAGAAGTGGTTGGAGGTTTTGTGTTGATTGAAAATTTTGATAACTTTATTGGCATTTGGACATGGCGAGAGCACAGTTCTCAACTGAGGAGATGATCCTTATATGTACAGTAAGTGTGGCCATTGCAAATATGTTTATAACATGTGAGGGACAGGTAATTGCAATTTTGTGGGTGGGGCCTAGCAGAATCTCACTTGGTGCACATGCTACTTATCTGTACATTAGCTCCTGGGTATTGATGGGTCAATGATATTAACCACTTGCCTACTGGGTACTCCTACCCCCTTCCTGTCCTGGCCACATGTCACCCTTTGAATGACAATTGTGCGGTCATGCCACATTGTACCCATCTTAAATTTGTATCAGTTTTTTCAGACAAATAAAGCTTTCTTTGGGTGGTATTGACTTGCTGCTGTGTGTTTTACTTTTTGCTCGATAAACCACAAAATAGCTCATAATGAATAAAAGTCTGTTTATATTATAACATTTGGTAAACTGGTAATTTAGCAACACTGATGTGTGCGTTGATGAGGCAGCACTGGTCTGTGGCACTGCTGGCCACAGGTGGGCGGAACTGTTGGGTGGCACTGGTGGGCACTGATCATCGGGGCCGACCCCCCTGCTTTGATAACTGCTGGTTCTCGGCAGTACTTTCCACACATTCTGACAGCGTGATGAAAGTGCAGCCAAGACCCGGCAAATGCATTTCCCGGTGATCAGCGTGTCATTGAACATGGCTGATCACATGGTAAAAAGCCGCTGTGATTGGCCTTTACCACATCACCTGATCAGCTGTGTCCTTAGGACACAGCAATCACGGAGAGCGCGTTCTGCCAGGATGTCATATGACACCCTCCCAGAGCTGCCTGGATGCAGTGTAGAGTTATTCGGCTATCTGCGGTCGCCAAATAGGTAACCAGCTAGGCCTTCATGGCTAATCTTTGAATATCTGGACATGTATACTGCGTATAATGCATTACATTCTACAATGTGTTGGTGTACATGGTATTACAGTGTGCAATGCGTTGCTGGATTCTGCATGACAGTGGACAGCGTATCACAGTGTGCAATGCGTAGCTCCAGCCTGCATGACAGTGTACAGTGCATTACAGTCTACAATGTGTGGGTGTACATGGTATTACAGTGTGCAATGCGTAGCTTCAGCCTGCATGACAGTGTACAGTGCATTACAGTCTACAATGTGTGGGTGTACTCGGTATCACAGTGTGCAATGCGTAGCTCCATCCTGCATGACAGTGTACAGTGCATTACAGTCTACAATGTGTGGGTGTACACGGTATCACAGTGTGCAATGCGTTGCTCCATCCTGCATGACAGTGTACAGTGCATTACAGTCTACAATGTGTTGGTGTACACAGTATTACAGTGTATTACAGTGTGCAATGCGTTGTACACTGCAGTGTGCACTAAAGCATTTTACACTCATGCACTGTACACACTAACGCATTTGACATTTCTAGTGTGCAATGCGTTAGTGTGCAACGCCTTGGACAGTACAATGAATTTGCAGTATTGGTGTATGTTTTATTAAGCACAGATAATTAATCTGATTTTAGTTATCAAGGAGAAGTCTTCTCTGTCCCCCTGTTTATGAGGTGGAGGACAATTGTTTTTCCGAAGAAGAGAGGAGAAATTTTTTTCAAGGAGATCTGTATAGATTTCCCAGAGATATGTGTAGATGGTTGAGGGGCTGCATGTGATCTCCGGAGATAATTGTGATTAACGATCACCTGAGTTAAACCAGTGAATGAAAAGTGTAAAAAAACATGGATTGAAAATAATCTGCACTGACCACTGTGTTTTGTCAAGCCACATATTGGCACATTCTGGTTTCACACAGATGCGATTTGAAATTTGCAGTGTTTTCTGTGCAAGCGCTGCACCGCATCACAACCGCAACCCCCTTCATGCCACCTGCTGCGGCTTTCTAGGTGAAGTTACCAACACACCAATATTGGTACACAAAGCGTATTGCGATTTGCCAAATTGGATGGCATGCCTATTCACACCCATGTGCATACCCTGAAAAAGGGTCCTGCACATTTTTGGCCCGGATGCGGTGCAATTTGAGGTGTGCAAAATGTTTGTCTCTAATTGCAACGCACACAAATTGCATGTGATTTGCCCAGGAGTGCGGTGTTAGCCCACAATGCATGTATGTGAAGCCAGAATAAAAGGATGTGGATTTTGTCTATTTTTACTTGCGCATGTTAACATTATGTAAGTGCATTTTTCTTCTGTTTAACATGCTATAGAAATGCAACATGCATTTGGATGTACTGTTTTTGTATGTGCATTCTGGAAGTATTCTAAACACACATTGACCCTAGGGCCACACCATATCTTATGCAGGCCATAGATGGGTCGAAAATCGGCCAATTTTTCGGCCAAAAATAAAATCGGCCGATTTTCGCGGATCATTAGTGGGCTATTTGTTCGGCCGTTTTTCGGTATTTTGCAGATTTTTTTTTTCGGTAAAGTTGGGAAAAAAAAAAACGGCCGAATTTGCCGATCGGCCGATTTTCGCGGCAATGATGGGCAAATCGGCCGATTTTTTTTTGTGATAAAAAAATCTGCACATGAGCAGTGACCTGCAAGAGGAAGACAAAAAGAAGAAAAAGAAGAAGAGGATGATGATGATGAAGAAGAAGAGGATGATGATGAAGAAGAGAAGAGGATGATGATGAAGAAGAAGAAGAGGATGATGAAGAAGAAGAAGAAGAAGAGGATGATGGTGAAGAAGAAGATGAGGATGATATGATGAAGAAGAAGAAGAAGAGGATGATGATGAAGAAGAAGAAGAAGAGGAGGATGATGGTGATGAAGAAGATGATGATGAAGAAGAGGATGATGATGATGAAGAAGAAGAGGAGGAGGATGGTGATGAAGAAGATGATGATGAAGAAGAATAAGAAGAGGATGATGATGATGAAGAGGATGATGATGAAGAGGATGATGATGAAGAGGATGATGATGATGAAGAAGAGGATGATGATGATGAAGAAGAAGAGGATGATGATGAAGAAGAAGAGGATGATGATGAAGAAGAAGAGGATGATGATGATGGAGGATGAAGAAGAAGGGATGATGATGAAGAAGAAGAGGATGATGATGAAGAAGAAGAAGAGGAGGATGATGATGAAGAAGAAGAAGAAGAGGATGATGATGAAGAAGAAGAAGAAGAAGAAGAGGAAGAAGGATGAAAAAATGAGAGGAATTCCAGTATGGCAAAAAGTGTCCCTGCAGAGAGCTCCGCTATTTCTTTGACAGTTCCTTGACATTTACAGCGGTTTGCAACATTGTATCTATTTGTTTCCGAATAATAAAAACATCTGTATCCTAAATGGATACAAATACATTGTTGCAACCGCTATAAATGTCAAAGAACTGTCAAAGAAATAGCGGAGCTCTCTGCAGAGACACTTTTTGCCGGCTGTAGACGGGATGAAAATCGGCCGATTTTTTTTTTTTTTTTTTTTTTTTTTTTTTTTTTTTTTTTTTTTTTTTTTTTTACCATTGCTGGTAACGTCGGCCGCTTGAACAACCGATTTTTCATTTTTTAAAAGATAAATCAGCCGTTTTTCTCCCCGTCTATGGCCTGCATAAAGCATTAGTGTGCCTGGGGGAGGGGGGGACCTTTGGCCTTTCCAAACACAGTAGATGCTCCAAGAATGTTTCCTTGAACTCTTGAAATGGTTAAAAAGGAAGACACTCTAGATAGCCTGCACTGAGAATTGACTGTCATGATGATGTTGTCAATGATTATTTGCTCTCATTTTTTCAGGAGTGGTACTGCTTGCGGTTGAAGCTGGTAGAAATCCACCTTCACGTCCTCCACTCACCTTCACTTGTGGCCAGTGGATATTTTGTGGCCGCAGGCAAGAACTGGCATCGAGGACCTGCATAATGACCCTGGCATGCCAGAGGTGGTTTGGAAGCAGCACAGCAATTTGACCATCCCTTTCCTCTATGTTGGGTTTTAGGGGTGCAGAATTGCTTCTCGTTCTCGTGAACGGACTGTCGCGGATATCAGAGTCCCCATATTTTTCAAGATATGTTTTAGCCATGTTGGCTTATTTTATGTTATTTTTCCAAGTGTGTCGCACCTAACCGCACAGTAGTGTGGTGCCCATGCGTATTTGTGGCTGTGAATGGGCTTGTTTTTAATAGACGTGTGTAGGTGCAACAACGTTTTCATCCATGGTACCTGCGCACATCTACATAGGGCATTGCATTTCTTTGCTGTGCTGGGAAAATGTGTGTTCTTGCATGCGTTTCTGCACCACCAATGGTGTGAAACAAGTCCTAAGGGCTGGTTCACACTATAGAAACAGTCTAGATGTGTTCCTGATGGGTTTTTTTCATGCCCTTTTGGCATGCATGTTTTATTGTGTTCCAGTACATTTTGGATGCGTTTTGGACATGTTTATCATTGCATTTTTGTATCCCTTCCACTTATTTTTTTCTATTTTCTTTGTATTCAATGTAGTTAGGGACATGTGCGTTTTAGTAACATTCAAGGACGTTTCAATGTGTTCCAGTACAGTTCTGTGCAGAAACAATACAGCGTGGTCAGCTTTGTTTACAGCACCTGCAATGCACTGAAAATGCAAGCGCTGATGTGAACTATGACATTGACAACCACATAACCTTCTTTCTGTTTCTGTTTGTGATGCCGAAAAAGCAACTGAAACACATGTAGTGTGAACTGGCCCCAAAGGTTTATTAGAGGTCAGGGAACGGGACTGACCAGGAATTGTGAATTCAATCAGACTAGTGGTGAAATACAATCAGCAATTGTATAATAATGTGAGTAAGATCTGAGCTGTAGCTGATAGAAAATGAGACACATTCACTTGATCAGCAGTAAATAGATAGTTAAAGAGTGGGGCGGGGGTGATCCATAGAGATTTGCATATGGGACAGGTGATGACGGGGTGGGGGAGGGGGTCAAGTTGTATAAGGAGACAGATTTAAAAGAGAAAAATGTTACAATGGAAATATACACGGCATGAAACTTGCACATTTCCTAACTGGCAGAAGAACAGTACATAGGTAACATTCATCCACTTTCTAGTCATTAGGCAAAATCATAATTGATTGATCAATATTCCTGGCACTGACACAACCCAGAAAATTGATCTCCATTTTTTAGGATGTAGCCATGACTGGATTAGAGGCCCATGACCCAAGTGCTGTAAGTTCTGAGCTCCTAACCACTAAACCACTGTTGTAGAGACACAGTTTGAACTATAATGTAGAATAGTTACATTGTTTAAAAAAATGATAGAGCGAAGCGCTGGTTAAATGATATAGACTAGTAAAAATGGTATTACACAAGATAAATATAACCACGAACAGTAGTGCATGAACTCGTGAAAGGTCATCCACACCCTGTGACAGTGTACTACACTATTGAGCAACCTTTCTGGCTCTGTGGCTGAGCTAATTCCTCCCCAGGACCATTTGGGCACCCACCCTGATGGATGGATTGAGCTGGATGACTAACCCATAGCTGCCAGCATATCGCTGCACAACCCCCAGATGTGTGATGTGTAAACCCATGCACATTAATGACTTTTGTTCTGGTGAGTGTAGACCGAGTCCCAAGGGTGGTTTACCTTTCACGACGAGTTCATGCACTACTGTCCGTCACAGAGAGACCATCACACGTGCCATTCATAAGGCACTCTCTGAGTTGGTACTCTCACACGAAGGACATTCCATTATTCAGGAATGATTCTATGAACTTATTTTAGCACCATTTCATCAATATTACATCATTGTTGCAATTCTTTGCACTTTTTGGTTTTTACATGCGTTCATTATTGATTGTCACATGCATTTATAGCACTGCACTTGTCTTTAACATAGAATAGTTCCGTGATTAAAGACGAATGATAGATATATAATTATATGGGAAATTTAGAAGTTATATAAATCTTTGAGATATAATGTGTGAAAAAAATGTTAACATTTGAATACAGAATGTATGACATTCATTAGTAAAGCATTATTTTCCCTGTTTCTTTTTGGGACCAGAAAAAAAAGAAATAAAAGAAAATTTGAAAATTCTAATAAGGTTTTTTTACTATTTATTACATTTTAAGGGGAATTCTTTTTTGCCATCAAAAAAAAACCCCCAAATATTAAAAAAGCCCGCGCTTGTGCCCCATCTAGCGAACATATCCGGAAATTGCCCTAAAAAATGTGCCAGAGGGGGATTCCCAACATTTAGTAATAGAAAAGGGAGTCGTGGGAGGGCCGTTAAAGAGCTTGCTAGATGCGGGTCAGAGACTAAATTTGATTGACCGGAGTCCCCTTTGAATGGTCGGGCTTGTGATAAAATCACATCTTAGAAAAATCGGGGCCCTTATGTGTCAAAATAGCTTTTAATTAAAAATTTTAAATAAAAAACGGTTGTCTTTTTTAAAGGCAAATCTTTTTCTTTTTAACCATAAAAAAGGGCACTTAATAAATTATTTAAAGGATTTTTCCCCAAATTTTATTTGCAACAAACCCTGTTTTAAAAATTTCCCCTGCCCACCCCAAAAATTTTTCCCCCAAAAACGGGTTTAAACCCCACACAAAAAAAGGGAAAAGGTAATTACCCCCTGCTTACATTAACATATTTAAGGTGCCCTTTTGGGTTGTGAAAGGGTTGGGTTTTTTATCATTGGCCCTGTCAGTTTGGGGTTTCAATTCTTAAATTATTTTTTTTCACCCAATTTTACAGTGCCCAAAACAGATTAAGCCCAAGCGGACATTAAAATTCTGACCGTTTCAGTAGGGGGCATCCTGTGGCGGTACACCAGAAGCTAACCCCTAAGAGGGAGGAACACGCCCTGTATGCCAGCACCCCCTTTTATGGAAGCTGATTTTTGGGAAGTCCAGAAGGTAAAATGCCTAGTTAAAAATACGGGGTCGGGGGTTGCCCCCTTTTTCCCTCTGGAGTTCTTCAAAAGGGGACCTTGGACATATGATGGAGTGGAAGAGGGGGGAGCTTTCATCAAGTGCGGCTCCCAATTGGGGAAAAGGATGGACGTCCGGGGAAATTTGTCGGGGATGCGGGTCGGGTTTGTGTGGGAAAAGCGTCGGCAAAAAGGGGGTCGTCGGGTTTGGAAATCATTTTTTTACTGAGAGGGTTGGACGTGGCATGGGTATGAACAGGGCTGGGGGGAATTTAGACCCCCAAAATTTATGCCAAAGAAGGGGGGAGGGGTTTTTGGCAAGGGCCCCCACAAAAGGCCCACCCAGAAGATTCTAAAGCGATGGGAGGAGCTATAGCCCTGCGAAAAGGGCGCATGCCCGGTTAAAACCCAAATTGGAAAAATGAGGGTCCCCGCGGAGGACCCCAGTGAAGACCCGCCTCGCAGGGCAAATTTTTGGTGCTCCCGGTTTGGGGCTCGACGCCCCGGAATCTGAATGGATGGAGGCCCTTTATTGGCCTGTTTCCAAGAAAAAAACGCGACTCATCCACTGGTAGCCCGGGCCCCCCCTGCTATTGTGAAGGATGGATGTGGGCCCTTTTACACTGCTTCAACGTTGAAGGCCTGTGAGTTAACCATCCCTGGGAATCCCTTTGGGCGGGGCCGAAGTTTGGGGCCCCAAAGGGGATATTCCTCGATGGGGAAAACTTCCGTTTCCCGGGCAGATGGAGATCACCCTTTGGCCCTTGCTTAGAGGTCCATAAAAGGGGCCCCCCGGACTGCGGAGTGGAACGGTCGGGTGATCAGGGCCCGGGAAAGGGGGGTGGACTGAAAAGATCCGGGACTCCGGGGACAACGGGAAGTTGCTGGAAGAAAACCCTTTGGGGTTTCAGGGGGCCTTCTCAAACATGATGGGGGATTCGGGTGTGCCTCCCCTTTCAAACACGAAATCCCCCCTGGCAATGCTGACCGATTCCGGGAAAACTTTTACCGGAAAATCCCGCCAAAAATGTCCCAGGGGAGTTTAAAGGTTTTGGGTTTGGCCCAAGCATTTTGGGGAAACCCAGGTGATTTAGGAGGGGGCCAAAGTCCTTGGGCTGCCCCAGTAGTCTTGGTGTGGAAAAAGTTGGGAGTCTCTTTTTCTGCGTGGATGGGAAAATTAAATTGCCAAAAAACCGTCCGGGATGCCTACCGCCTTTGGGGTTTTGGGGGAGTCGTTTTTTTTCCCCCCTGGGGCCCTGGGGAAGTTTTCTCGATTCTTGAAACTGGCCAGTGGGTTTATTGGCAGGTCCCGGGGGGCCCAAAAAAGGAAAAAGGAAAAAAGACGGCTTCACCCTTTATCTTGGGTCTCTACGGTTAAATTTCTTTTTCCCAAATTGGCCGGGCCCAAAAGCCCGGGGGGAACATTCCAGTGGTTGTGGTGAACGGGGTCTGGGAGATATCAACTTCAAAGTCGGTATTATATACCTGGACGACGTATTTAGTGTTTTGGGGCCTCTTTTTGAGGATCCCCCTCCAGAAACTGCGACAGGTCTTGGACAGTCTGCGGACCATGGGCTAAAATCAAGCCCAAGAAAAGTGCCAAAATGTTTCGACAAACAGATAGAGTATTTGGGACCCTTTGGTCACCCCCGGAAAGGGGGTTTAAAACCCAAACCCCCCCAAAGGTGGGAGGGCGTCCCAAAAAGGGGGCCACCAAAACCGTTACACTAGAGAGGTTTTGGGGGGTTTAATTGGACTGGCCCGGTATTTTTGGAGGTTTATACCCCAAATTTGCTCAAAATTTGGGGTTTGGGGGCCCTTTTTTTTTAAAAGGTTAAAGGGGGACTGAAAGGGGGGTGAAGAATCCCTTTGAGTGGGGACCCCGGGAAAAAGGGGCCTTTGGGGCAGTGAAAAGGGGGGGGGCCCGATCAGGGGGCCCCCATTCTTGGGTTATGCGTGGTTTTTGGGCACCCCATTCCCGCCCGTACACTGATGGAAGGGTTTCATGGTTGGGGGGCTGTTATCCCCCAAAACCAGGATGGCGTTTAGAGAGTCTTTTCCTATGGCAGCCGGGCTCTGAGGGGGGGCAGAGCGAACCCTGGGCAACTACAGCTCCTTTAAATTGGAACTACTGGGACTGGGGGTGGGCCCCCTGATGAAAAATTCGGAGTACCCGACCGGTGGGAGAGGTTTAAAAATGATGACAGACAACAAACCCCGTTAGCAAAATTGGAAAATTTCCAAAAACCCCTTGGGGGGGCGCTTGGCAGAGGTGGGTTTGGCCCCGCCCTTTTTAAGTTTCCCCCTACCGCATCAAGTTCTGGTCAGGTAGGGAGGGAAAGGCAACGCTGCGACTCCCAGTCCCCGTTTGGGTTGTTTAGCTCAGGGGTGCCCATTGAGGAGTTTGAGGACACTGAAAAAATCCGACCTTGGTTTAAATTTTCCCATGTTCCAGGAGTGGAAAATTCAAGTGGGGGGGGGGCGTTTTTTTGGGGGGGAACCCCCTGGTGTGGGAAAGAGGGTTTGGGTGATTGGGGGGGAGGGTCCCGGATAGCTGCCCGGGCCGTGGGAAAGGAAAGAATGAGTTTCCCGGGCCAAGTTTTGGCCTTGGTAGAAGAGTGGGCTGTCTGACTCCCGGGGGGCCAAAAATTGTTGAGGGAAAATGGGATAAGCTAATTTTTCCCCAGGGCCCCCCTGTTTTCAGACCATATACTTTCAGTCGAGTTTGCAAATACCGGCAAAAGATTGTCATCCCCATGTCATTGGGACCCGGGGGCTGCCCGGGGGGCCCATGGGGAGGGTGCCCCTTTTGGGAGTGTTTTAAAAGTTCAAGTGGCTCCCAAAATGTCGTGTCTTTTTTCGATTTGGCAGACATGGTTTGGGCCCAGGGGATGTCTTAAGTGTCGGGGCCCCGCGGGTGGAAAAAAGGTTTCTGAACAGTGGGTCCTGTCCCGGCCTTTCCCGGGCATTTGCAACCCCCGAAAACTCCCTTTTGATCAATTATGTACGATTGGGTATTCTACCTCGGGCACTCATACTGTCTAGTCATGGGCAGTCCCTTTTACAATGTTTTGCGGGGGGCTGTACCCACCCCGACCTCGAGGGGAGAGTCGGGGCCCCAAAAAAGCGGGGCTGCAAACACTTTATTTCAGGTGTTCGGGTGCCCACAGAGAATACATTCGTTTCCAGGGGGGTGTTTTTCCGGGTAATCGCAAGAGTTGTAAACCCAAATGTATGGGATCAAAAAGTTCCCCACCACTCTGTATTTTCCCCAGGGAAAGGGCATGGGGAAACGGTTCAAAAACCCTTTCCTTGCTCCCAAAAACTGGGACTCTGGAGGGAAACCCTCAAAAAACTTGGTGGCCCCCGAAAACCTAACCCGAAATGATGTGGGCCTTATAATAAAAGGGTACCAGTGGGTTTTTCCCGGTATCCCCAATATGTAAGGTTTTTGGGGAGGGCGGGGAAAAAAGGGAGGGTTTTTAAGATTTTCCACATGCCCGATCGATTTGGGGCCACCCCTATACTATGGGTTTCAAAAGCACTGCCCCCGGCCCGAGGTTTTTTCCACAAGGGGGGGGGGGGGGGGTGTTGGGGGGGGCAACTTAGACAAGTGGTTTACCCCAAAATTTAAGACCAGTGCAGAAGGAGGGGTTTGGGCCCCCGGGTGATCGAGTGTAGTCAAAGCCAAGCGGCCCGTCTGGGAAAATTGGGGGGGGCAGTGGGAGGCGGTTTCCCCTACACGGTGAAGAGGGGGAAAAAAATGCCCTCCTGTCATGAGGTTTGAGCCAATAGGGGGGGGGGGGGCCCGCACGAAACTTGCACCGTAACCCTGTAGAGGCATTGTAATTTTGATGAAACCCGTGTTTCTTTTGGGAAAGGGGTGGCTCCCTGTAAGAGTTACTGAGGAAATTCCCCCTTTGGGGGAGGGGGGGGAAAGGGGGGGTTGTCTCTGGCCCCGGTACCCCAGAGGCTCCAAAACCCTAGAAATTTGCCACAAGGGAAAGGGTTTTAGCGGTAGCAGCCCCCTCTCCCTTTTAAATTTTGCCCGACATCCCCGTGCTTCTGGGGCCTGTCACTCTGAAGGTCCAAGGCCCAAAGCGGGGTGCCCCACAGCGTTATGCCAGAATGGGAATTTTTTTTTGGGGAGGGTTGCCCGGGGGCGGACAACCTCTAGTGGGGGGGCAAAGTGAGTAGGGAACATCTCCCCCCCCCCCCCCCCCCCCCCCCCCCCCTTAATTTGAATTTGCTTGTGTGGAAGTTAAAATTTAAAGTTTTGACTGACATTCTGCGGGTTTTTGGGCCGCAAAAATGTCACTGTTTTTCTAACACATTTCAGACTGAAAATAGATTTTTGGGAAAATTTTCCCATGAAAAAAGGTTGGGGTTTTTCACACAGAGTTGAGAAAAAAGGAAGGCGGAGAGAACCATGTTTTGGAGCAGGGTTTAAAATAAGGGGCTGGTGTGAGCTGAGAATTTGATGACATCCAGGTGTAAAGCGCCCCTCAGAAACCCAGAGTTTGCAGCTTTGAGTAAAGGGCTGATGAGTTTTGCGGGCCAGGAAGGCGGGATGAAGCAGAGGAACAAAGAAACCCATATTGGAAAGGGACCGCATCCTTTTTGGAGAGAAATTTTGTTCGTTCAGATCACCAGCGGACCCAAAGCAGCCCCCGGGTTTCAGTAAATTTTTCACGAAACCTCTTTTAAAGTTTTGGTTTCCCTTTGAGCCTGGTCCGGGCCTATAGTTATTTAGTGTCTCGTTTGTGTCAGGCCACAAGTGTTTTTTACTGAAAAGGGTAAGGACCCCAAACCAATTTAAAAAAGTGCCCTTTTTCACATTGGAGAGCTGATAAAACCCTTTACAAACTAAAGCCGGGACTGGCGTTTTGCTCGAAGGAATACTCAGGCATGTGTACAGGACCATTTTTTTGGGAGAGGGAAAACTGTGGGATTTGTGTAAGAAGTTTAAACTGTTGTGTTGCACCGCAGGTAGCCCATACAGTACACCCCCTACACGATTCCTGCTCTTTTAGGGGAATAACAGGTAAGGTGTGGCAGCTTATTTGTGCCCACCAGTAGGGAAACTACTTTTCCCCTTTTTTTGCTTCATCCATCAGCAGGCCCCCTTCTGTTTCAGCACAAGGGTCTCAGCTTTTGGGGTGGGTGTAAAGTAAAAAGTTTTTAAATTTTAAAAATTTCCGCATTTGTGGTTGTGTCCCGGGGTCTCCTCGATCCCCGCCGGGGGATGGCTCGGCGCAAGCGCAGTGCCCGCCCTCTGGGAGGGACACGGGGACTAGGGCGGGCCGGGGGCCGCGGCGTTCGAGTTCGCGCATTTTGGGAAATGAAGCCGGGGGCTGCCAGCTGGGCACCAATTTGGGAGGGAGGGCGGGATATTTAAATTGGCCCCGAGTTTTCATTCGGGGGCCTTCTGGTCTTACCTGCAATTTCCCGTATCTGCCGGAAAAACCCCCGTGAATTGTAATTGCTGACCCCGGAAATTTTGGGTTTGACCTTTCTGTATTTTTTTCCCCCTGACCCTTTTCTTTTCCCGACCCTCTCCTGGATGCCCCCCCCTGGGTTTGCCCCGCCCGTTGCGAC
>CATNWA010003536.1:0-17959 GCA_951230385.1 Staurois parvus | reverse complement strand
CCTTAAAAAACTCTTTGGTTTGCTTTTGCAGTTGTTTGGGCATTGTCATCTGCATGGAAGGGCGTCCATAGTTTTAAAGCTTTGGTAAATATGGCAGAAAATATTACCCGAAACACTTGAAATTATCCTGTGCTTTTGTCAGCAGTCACATCATCAGAATAAATACAAGTGAACCAGTTCCATTGGCAGCCATTACATGTCCCATGCCATGACACTACCGACCACCATGCTTCACTGATAGAGGTGGTATGCGTTAGGATGCAGGATGCGATTTCTCTCTCTATCTCTCTTTTATACTGTTTGCTTCCCGATATGTAACACAGTTGATCTTGGTCTCATCGGGCCATCGAATGTGGTGCCAGAACTTTGATAAGCTTTTGTTTAGATGTCGATTTGGCAACACTCTAATTCTGGCTTCCTGTTTTTGAGGCTCACCAATGTGTACATGCTTGTGTGAACCTCTGTATTCACTCTGGTGAAGTCGTCTCTTGATTATTGACTTTGACTCGAATACACTACCTCTGGAGAGTGTTCTTGATCTGGCCAACAGTTGTGTGAAGGTTGTTGTTCTTCACCAGGGATAAGAATCTTTCGGTCATCCCCACAGTTGTTTTCCGTGGTCTTCCGGGTCTTTTGGTTTGCTGAGTCACAGGGGTTTCCCTTCCCTTTTTTAAAAATGTTCCAAACGTTTTTTTGGGGCCACGCCAAATTTTTTGCTATCTCTCTGAGGGGTTTGTTTTTTTTTTTTTCAGTAATGATGGCTTGCTCCACTGTTGTGAAGTCTTTGGTTTCCATTTTGGAGTGCAGAACAGATTCCAAATGCAAATAGCACACTTGAAATTAACTTGGACTTTTTTCTGCTCATTGTAATTGGGATAATGAGGGAAAAAACACACACCGGGGCCATGGAACGTGAAACCCAATGTCCCATTATTTTTGGTCCCTTAAAAAATGGGGGCACATATGAAAAATTTTGTAATTCCTACATGTTCACCTGATTTGAATGTAAATCCCTCAAATTAAAGCTGACAGTTGCAGTTAAAGCAATCTTGTTCGTTTCATTTCAAATCCATTTTTGGTGGTGTATGAGCCAAAAATGTTAGAATTGGTCTTGCCCCCAATATTTAGGACCTGATGTATATTAATTTTAGCGCTTCACTAATTTTAGAACATTATTTGATCATTATTGGTTTAAGTGAGTGCTGCAGTTTTTTAATTATAGGGACTCTATCTAATAAAGCGCAGGAGGATCCCCCCTTTTCAGTCCTTAATCTGAGCCTGCTGGGGGCAGTTGAATTCCAACATTTTTTCCCCTTCCGAGGAACCAAATTAGGATTTATGTTCCATACTCCTGTCAGTATACCACCGGTTCAAATGCTATTGCGGGGTTTGCTAGGTCACGTAAGAATTGTCAGCCTGCCCATATAGCCACAAATGTTTCCCAAGCCAACCCAATATAGTGAATCACAAAAAAAATGTTCCAAAATGCACAGCGTCTCTCCCCATCGGGAAAAGCCCCTCAAATATTTTTTCACCTGTGGGATTTAATTTAGGGCCAGGGAATTCCAAAAAATTCCGAGTTATTTTATTACCCCATAACTCTCGCGTAACCCTTCCAAAGACCCTTATTTAAAAAAATTTTTTATAAACCCTTTTGGAAAAAGAATTTTTTGTTGTGTACCTCAGGGGGTTTAGAATTTGTGTTGGGCTGTATAACATAAAGTAGTAAGGGAGAGGGTGGCAAAAAAACCCACCAAAGTAAAAAAAATACAGGGCTAGATACAGAAATGAAGTTTATTGGGCTGGATGCAACTTCATTACATTTCAAACAATAGGTAAAACATTCCCTTTTTGTTTACCTTTAAACTTAGATTAAAATAATTCAAAAAAATAGTACCTGGGTACAAATATTCAAATTAGCACAATAACAACATAATTCTATTTGTTTATTGTAGTGATACTGTTTTGCATATCTTTTTAATTGTTGTAAATACATTTAACAGATAAAAAGTATTATAACTTTTCTTTAAGAACATTTAAATTCAAAATGTATATGTTATCAAATAAAGCCTGCCTTGCTGAAAAAATGTAGGGCCGGACAGCAAAGTAAGTATTTAACCAAACATGTAAAAAAATTTACACCCCCAAATTTTTCCACATAATTACAATTTTTTTACAACAGATTTCCTTCTTTAAAACATTAATCTTTTCAAGAAAATTGACCATTTCCTTCCTTTAAAATTTCTGAGATGTTAGCCATTTATTGCCCTGTTTTTGGAAATTGCCTTTTTGAAGGGAAATAAAATTCCCTTAACTTAAAAACTGAAGATTTTTAAAAATTTAAAAAAACCATTTGTTAAATTAGATAGCAAAAAGCTGGGCATTGTAGGGAAAATGAACAAGCAGTAAAGAAACTGTAGCAAAAAATTTAAATTTTAAAGGGAATTTTTTTAAAAAGTACTTTGATAAAATAACTAAATTGGGGAAAAAAGATAATCAAGCAAGTAAAGCACAATCTATTCAAAATAAGATTTTAAAATAAAAAAAATAATGTAAAAAAAAAATAAAAAAAATCAGAACCATTTTAAAAATAAAATGCGGTTTATTTAAGTAATTTTTATTTTTTTTTTTTTTAGTTTATTAAATTTTTTTTTTTTTTTTGGTTAAGTTTTTTTTTTTTTTTAGTTTTTTATTAGTTTTTTTTTATTTTTTTTTTTTTTTTTTTTTTTTTTTTTATTTTACCCGGGGGGCTTATTAAAATAAAAAAAAAGAGCTGAATCGCCTATTTGCAGTTCCCCGTCCATCCCCCCTCCTCTTCCAGGTTGAAGAATGCCTGCTTTATTCAACCCATTTTCCTGTTAGCCCCCCGTCATATGATTTCTCTAGACCATAGGAGATGCTGCTTAGTAAATTAATTTCAGTAAAAAGACCTTTCTGTCCAAAAAATCCTACCCCCTTTATTTATCCCACATTTTTTATATCATAATGAGAAATTTTTGTAATTAAAATTTAATTTAAAAAGTAAAAACTGATTTACAATATCCAAAAAAAATATAAAACTTATAAACTTAAAATGTAAGGTGTGCCCAAATGATCTGGGGTTTGGTTTGAGGTGGTTGGTGAACAAAACAGAAGTTTTGATGCCAAAACCCATTGAGTTAAAATTTAAAAAATAGTTATGGGCTTTTTTAGGCTAAAAGGCAAGGATTGTCAAAAAATGATTGGGAAGGTAGAAGGGATGCTGGTGATGCCCTGGGTAAAGTATTAAATCAGAAAAAAAAAAAATCATTTCATGGAGGGGCAATTTTAATAAAGCCCCAAAAGAAACATTTTGAATGCAAAAAACCTTTAAGCAACATGGGGTGGGGCAGTTACCTGTCTGTAACATGGACATCTGTATTTTACAAACCCCACATCAAAACTTACATCTACAGAAAAAAAAAAAAAATTTTAATATCTGGCGTTGTTGTCAGCGCTTATTCTATTTGTAAACAAACTGCTGGAGATTTCTTCAAATATTCCATTCCCTTTTCCTTAAATGGGCTTGCTGGGGGAAACCTCCTTGGCAAAACACATTGGCCCTATGTGTTCTTTTATGAAAGGGCCTACAACCTTGGGCCCGTAGTTTTTGGGGTCTTTTGGGCAGGGGGATTATGGATTCTGGGAGTTCTCTTTTCAATAATGGGGCCCAAAATGGTGCCCCCAAAATGTGAATGGTAAGGGGTAATTGGACCAGGGAGGAGTACAAACACAAGGGTCTTTCCTACAACAAACATTTTGGTGGGTTTTTATGGTCGGGGCTGCATGAGTGCTGCCAGCACTGGGGAGCTACGTTTATTGAGGAATACATGAAAGCAAAAATTTTTTCTGGGACATATGAAACAGCATAATCCCCTCCCTTCGGAGACGGGCCCCGCGAGCATATCCAAAATGGGGGGGGGGGAACGACCCCCCAAAACCCCTCCAAAGATGGGGGGCCCACTGCTTTGCTAAAGAAGCTGAGGGTTTAAAAAGGGGATGGATTTACCCAAACATGTCTCAGACCTAAACCCCCATTGAGCATCAGTGGGGCATACTCAAAAGGAAAAGGGGGAGGAGGCAAGGTCCAAATCCACCAGTTCTTTTGTATTTATGGAGGAGTGGGGGAAAAGGACTCCCCGTGGCAAAATGTGAAGCTCTGGGGAAATCCATGCCTAAGAGGGTTAAGGCAGTGTTGGAAAATATGGTGGCCCCCCAAAAATATTGACACTTTGGGCCCCATTTGGACATTTTTACTTTGGGGTGTACTCACTTTTGTTTCAGCGGTTTGACATTAATGGCTGTGTGTTGAGTTATTTTGAGGGGGGCGCAAATTTACATGTTTTACAAGCTGTTTTACTCATACTTTAATTGTAGCAAAGTGTCTTTCTTCAGGTTGGGGCATCGAAAAGATATAAAATATTTTAAAAAAAATTTTAGGGGGTGTATCACTTCTGTGAGTACTGTAAAATCTTTTTAGAGTTTTAGCATTTTAGGCCCTTTTTGATTTACCCACCCAAAGATGCTGTTTTATGAGCTTGGTGTTTTTCATCTCGGCATCACAAGCCCTTACATGAGTGCACATGCCCCAGCTAAGTGTAATTTAATAGAAATTTGTGACAGCCAGAAAAATGTGCTTTTATTGAACAAGATAAAAACGAGTTCTTCTGAAATAAAAGACAACCTGCAAGCATTGTTTTCAAATCACCCTTTAGCCCCTTTAACATGCTCCATTAGCACAGATATGAAGGTATTCTCTCAGTTAAGATCATGAGCCAAAGAAAAAAACTGTCAATTTTAGATCTTAATGCTTCTACTCTGGTAGGCAGTGTTTCCAAATCCTCACTGATCACACTCTAAAAGCATTAAATAATACTAACCAGTACAGCATAAACCTTTCTAACAGTTTTCTCCATCACGCTACAAGTTAAAAAGGCACATTTGAATCTATGAATGGGTTCATTTAAACATTGGTTACACATAGTAGAATTTTTCCCTCCTTGTCTCTACAGTGTCATTGGAATATCTGCACAGCAGCTTTTCATGTTTTACTTATTACCTGGATCTCCAAATTTGGTTTCACCCACAGAAGGAACCATATTATATGGCTTTCAATTATCTAGCAGTGTGTGGGCCCTCTGCTTGAAAGCCAAATGTAAGCAGGCTCACTTTATTAGACTTCTAATGTATTTTTATTCCCACTGAGAAACACAGAGATCCATTGCCTGAGAACACATTTTTTAATATAAAACCCGTCTTCATTCTAATTTCAGTTTTGCAAGAGGTTGACCTTTCATCTCCAGACAATACCTTTTAAAAGTGTTCATGGAGAGTTTCATGTAGTAGTTTTGCTGAACTAAATATATATAGATGCTAGGGTTATTTTACTAAAGTGAATGATCACAAGCAAAGATAAATCACTATGGTAAACATCATAGCATGACCCACACACATGCATGGATGTGAGTGAGCAAAAGTGATCATGATACCTTCACCTATCTAGTTGATGGTACACTGATGACCTGTGATAACTCTGCAGTAATAGTTTGGCATACATATTGAAAATCAAAGAAAGTTCTTTTGTGTCTTTTGAAGTGCATTAAGAATTCCTATTTCAACCTTTAACCTATAAAATGACTGGCTCACTATATAATTAAATGTGTAGTTGTCAAGCAAAGCAACAAGTGTAAAAAACCCATACACCATATATACAAGAAAAAGGCAGCATAAATACAATTGAATCTCCATTCCAAGCACCGGTATATAGAATCTCAAACTCCAGCTTGTGGTGTGTATATGCACACATGGCTTTTTAAAAATTAGCAATTTTTCAAGTTTTTTTAATGATAGCAGTGCACAGTTAATATTGTATACATATATATATTTTTTACTACATGGCATAAGCATTTAAACACTCTGACACCAGAGGATAGAGTAAAAACATTAAAGAAAATTCTATTTTTTATTTTAGAAGTGTCTGTGCACAATACAGACACAAAAGGTCCAATTTATAAGAGATTGAATACATCTGTCTGTTCTCCAATATACTCTTGAGTGATACTTCACACGGACGGGTTGCATTTTACAGCCTATTCATAAAATGAAGACTACATGTAGAGGATAATGCAGCATAGAGAACTCCATGGTTGAAGGACAAGCCTTTCAAATGACTTTTGACAGGTTCAAGTGACTAGTGTTTCCACGGATTTTTTCTTACTCAGTGATTCATTTTATTTGTATTTTAATAGCGCTTTATAAATGTCAGGGTTTTATTTTTTTTTCTGATTGGTTTATTTTGGTCTTTGGTTCGTTCTGAGATCATAAAAATTGAAGAAAAGTAAAACAAAATAAAACAAAAAATCAACCATTTAAAACCTTTTTAAAGTGATATTCTCCTGGACAAAACCAAACATCTAGCAAATACACTAAACATAAGCTGCAAACCATCATTTGTTTCCCTTATAACTTTATTCATTTCCCCGAGTGGTGGTTTCCATGATTCATGAAAGGAGGAGACAATTAAGAAAAAAGATTCCCAGATCGCTGGCTGAAATGTTTGCTGCTGCAGAGTTATTGAGCACCCAAGCTTTGGATATTCCCCAAACCTCTATAGAGTACCTTGCTTTAGACTAACTTGATTTTCATTTGTATTTAAACCATCGCTCCCCAGAGCAAGCAAGCACTTTTTGCTGGTTTTTAATTAATCTCAGCAATAAGCTCTGGTTGGAGTTATTTATTCCTTTCTGGTAGTTGGATTACGAAGCACATGGATATATATATAATATTTTTTCACCAAATTTCTAAATAAGTGACTTTTTTTATTATAACTTTTATGCAATTTGACTATACCACTGTACTTTATGTTATATGTGCATAAAAAGTGAATCACGAGCGCATATCAAGGTAGCGAGGGATGAATGCAATCCAGCAGGCTGTGGGCCCCAAAGACAAAGCCAAAGGATAGAACCTAAATTCTAAAATTAAAAAAGTGAAACATGTATTTACTTTATAGGGCATACTCTCCCATAGGAATTTTTAATTTGATAATTCAACTTTTACATCGACCCAAATATAACCAGTCCAGGGTGGGGCAGGTTTGTAAATAGACTAAAAATCAATCAAAACCGATCATGTAACGCTTGAAGAGACTGATTGAACCAGCCAGTCTATTGATAGTTACAAGAAATAAGAAGCAACATACCCCCTTTGGCTCATGAAAATGAAGAAATGTTATTTTTAGCCATTACCAACCTGCCCTATGGTCAAAAGTGAAGCCATGCGGGACACTCAACAATCTAAGTGCACATCATATATGACATCATCCTCCTGAACCGCCACATGAGCATCGATGGCCACCTGTACAACAATCTATCACCTAAGGGTCCCATTCCACACAAACAACAGCGATGACCTATAAGTGTACTGGTCACTGCTGACTACCATGTGATAGCTGTGATCAATTACAGCAGATCACATGACAATTGTACACAATGGATGGCTTTTATTAATACCGTCCTTTGTGTACTGCTGTGTTGCTCACTATGATTAGTCTTCCTCCTGGGTAAATGCACCTTTCTCCTACCTCCACTCTTAACTCCAAAACGCATTGACTCCTGCTATACTCAGAACAAATGGTGTATTTATATTTATGTATATATTGACCAGCTCTCACCTTCAGCTGCACCCGTTTTACGACTGGTGCCTGTTTCCTGAGAGAATCATCCCCACTCCTCATGTGATCTTTAAAAGCTTCTAATTGGGGTGGATTTGGGAATGCTCATTTGGCATCCCCCTTAAATTTGATCGGATAATGGGGGGGGGAATTCTGAGGGGGGGGCACAGCCCTGATGGGGGTGCTCCCTTTCGGGTTTGAGTGCGGTTTGGGAACAAAAATGGTAGAAGAAGCAGTTAAACGCGCAGTTTGAACAAAGCAAGGAGAACCCAAGCAGCAGGAAGACACAAAAAAACGCAAGAAGCTTACTGCTGGGGAAAGACGCAAGAAAACCCCTAGGAAAACCTTTTTACATGCCTGAGACCCACCCCGTTTTCCTTTATAAAATTTCACCCCTTTCTCCTCTTCTTTTACATCTTCTTGTCAACCATCCCCTTTCCTTCCCTCTGTTCACCCCAAAACCCTGTACATCCCCCCCTACTGCTTTCATCCCCTACTATGCTCTCTTAATCCCCAAAATGTCTTTCCACTCCTCCTTCTCTTTTTCCTCTCCTTTTTCCCCAAAAATCCATTCTTTTTTTCCCTCTGCCCCTAAAAAAACTTTTTGTTTTCGGGGTCCTCACTGCTTCCCTAAACCCCTCTATGGCACCCACCCCCCTCCTTTTTCCCCCGCTCTCCCACTGCCCCAACACCCCCAAATTGGAGTTTCTCACGTCCTGAAACATCCCGCTCCCATGCCCCTTTCTCCCCCTTCTCCCCCTCCTACCCGGGGGGGGACTTTCTCCCAAAAACCCGGGCCCCCTCCACCCCCCACCCCCCCTCAACACCCTTCCCCCCCCCAAAACATTTACTGAAACCCCAAAAAACTTTGTATCTGCCCCCCTGCCCCAAAAATTCTCCCCCCCGTTTTCTTGTGCCCCCTAAAACCCCGTTCGGTGTCCCAAACAATTTTTCCGCCTTTCCAGACCTCTTTTTTTCCCCCCTCCCTCAACCCCCAAGCGATCAGGGAAAAACGGGTTCCAGCCCCACTAAATTCTACCCCCCTGCTCCCTTTTCCCCTATGGGGGTTTCTCACCGGGGAACCCACTCAAAAAAGGGAAAAAACGGTCGTTTAAAGGTGGTGGGGTTGGTCTGCTCCTGTCACCGCAGAGCTTTTTCCCGGTCCCCCCAAAACCCCCCCCCCCTATCCTTCTCCTCCTTCGGGGCCCCTGCCTCCGACTATTCCCCCCAAACCCCCCCTGAAGATTGCTGTGATATACCGGCCCCCCCCTTGGATCCATACCACGCTTCCTGGGATGACGCTCCCCCCGGGCTCCCCTTTTCCTCTCCTCTGACCCTCCCCCACCATCATTCTTGGGGATTTCAAACAATCCCTGTAAACCCGGGGAAAACCCCGGGGTCACAGCCCGTCTCCTCCCCCTAACCTCCCCCTTTTGCACTTGCAAGGTCATCCCAAATCCCCACCCACCCCGGACGGAAATTCCTGGCCTTGTCTTCCCCAAACCCCGCTGCGCTCCCCCAACCCCCATTTAACCCCCCCCTTTCCCCTTTCTCTTTAAACCAAAACCCCTGTTTCACCTTCCTATCTCCTCGTCCCCCAAAACCCTACCCCTCCTTTTGTCACATTTCTCCCCAGCCGTTAACCCCCGGGAAACCCTTTAACCCCGGGCCTTCCTCCCTTGCGGCGGATCAACCCCCAGGGCCCGAATCCCCCCCTTTCCTGCCCCGATTTTGGTTTTGGCCCGTCCCGCATCTCTGTCGACCCTCCTTCCACCTATTACCCCCCCACCTGTCCGAAATCGAGACCCCGCGGGTGGCGAGTAATACTTCATCCCCTTACCCCCCCCGATCTTCCCCAAGCCTTAATTCACTTCACACTCCCGCCCACAATCCCATGCGGCCCTTACCCCCTTCCCACCCTTTCGCCCCCGCGGCAGGTAACAGGACTGACCATCACAACCAAACTCCCCACTCCTCGCGCCATTTTATCATTTTTCCCGGTCCCTACCCCCCCCCGCCAACCTCCTGCCCCCCCTCCCACCCCCCCTACCCTTTTCCTTCCAACCCCACCCCTCCTACCCCTCCCCTCCACCCTTGAGATTGCCAACCCATTTCCCAAAAAAAAAAAATTTGACACTTTCGAAAGGGGGACATTCCCGAAAATTTCCCCCCTCTAAAACCCTTCCCCCCTCCCACACAGTACACCCTTATCCCCCCCCCCCCTCGACAAAACCCCGGCAGGGATTTTGGGCGCTCCCTTAAAAATTCTCCCCAAAACCCCCTTCCCCCTAAACTCAGTTTCCCCCTCACCCCCTCTCCCACGGCCCCCCCAAACTGCTCTGACCCCCTCTTCCCACCCCCCTAATTCCTCATACTGAAGCCCCCCCAACACCCCCACACCTTTGACCTTACTCCCATGAGGAAAGTCTCCAAGATCCTTTTTGGATCCCCCGCCCCCACCACCCCCCCCTCGACCCAAATCCCCTTAAAAATTCCTAGGGCCCTTTCCCATCCTCCTCCACCCTTCGCCCCCCTCCCCCCCTTTTTTAAATTTTCCCCCTCTCCTCAGGCATTTTTCCCCCCCCCCCTTTCTAAAAACATGCAAACATCCCCCCCCAAAATTAAAAGCCCTCCCCTGGACCCCAATAAACCCGAAAAACCCTCGCCCCTTCTCCCTGCTCCCTTTTTCATCAAAAACTCCCGAGCGGCCTAGTCAACCCCGGGCCTATGCTTCACCTAAACCGAAAACCAACCTCCTCGTTCCCCTTTACAGCCCGGGGTTTCCCGCCCCCCTACCACTCCCCCAAAAAAACTCCCTTTAAACTAAAAACTCCCCCAACGATTTTGTCAAAACCACCAAAGCTAAGGGCCCCAATTTATTCAGTGCTCCTACCCCCTTGGGACCTCTCTGCGGCCTTGGGACACAGTCGACCCCCCCCTTCTCCCAAAAAAAAACACTCCCTCGGGCCTCAGAGTTTGTTTCTCTGGTCTCATTTTACCTGGCACAAAAGCTCCTTCAGCGTTCCCATTTAAGCTACCACCTCCCCTCACTCCCCCTCTCTGGTTGGGGGGCCCTCAAGGCTCTGTCCTCGGGGCCCCCTTTTTTCTCCATCTATACCTCCTCCCTTGGGGCCCAAATCATACACTCTCAAGGCCTTTTAACTTTTCCAACCCCATTTCCCGGACCAACAAAAAATCTATTCCCTTCCCAAACCCCCCCCCTCCCCCCCTTTGGTTTCAGCCGAATTTACACACCCACTGAGCGGACATTTCAGATGGGTGTCGTTTCCCCTTCCCTTTTAAAATTTAACCTCTCCAAAAACCGGGGTTTTTGGGCTTCCCCCCGCCCGGACACCACCCCCCCCATTTCTCCATACTTCCAAAAACGCTAACCCTCAAACCCGCCCTGCAGGCCAGAGTAATGGGGGTCATTTTTGGACTCCAACCTATTTTTCCAGCCCCCAAATCCAAAACTTTTTTAAAAAACTCCCTGCAGACTTCCCCCCTCCGCCAAAATCGCCAAAATCGCAAGTTCCTAACCCCAGAAACCCCCTAAAAAAGCTCATCCCATTTCCCCATCATAAAAACGGGGTCGATACTGGGAATCCCTCCTCACTGGCCTGCCTTCGCCGCTGGCTAAACCCTCTTTTAGGGCCTCCCGAACAAAGGGGTGCCGACTTCCCTTCCCCCTTTCCCCAAACCCCACTGTCTCCGCCACCCCCTCTGCCAATCCCTCCCCTGGCTTCCCATTTAACAAGGGGTTTAAAATTTAAAAAACCTAACGCTTTACGTACAAAGCCCTTTTCCCCCTTTCTGCCCCCCCAAAAAAACATCCCTGACCTAATATCAAGTACCCCCCCAAACACGCACACTCCGCTCCCCAAAGACCTCCCCTTTTCTCTAGTTCCCCGGTCTCCTTCCCCCCTGGCCCCCCTCCGGACTTCTCCAGGGTGTCACCCTCCTCTGGAACTCCCTTTCCCCAACCCATTAAAATTATCACCTACTTTCCTCTCCTTTAGGCGCACCCCGGAAAACCCATCCTTTTGGGGAAACCTACCCCCACCCCCTGCTAACTTGGGCCCACCCCCTCCACTTTCCCACCACCCCCCCATCCCCCCCAGCTAAACTCCTCCCGTGCCACCACCCCCCCCCCCCTTTGATTGTAAGGTCGAAAGAAACAGGGGGGGCCCTTTATCCCCTTTATGTTTTGCATTTTTATTTTGGGATTGTTCTGTCACAAAAGTTCTGTTCCCTTTTGTAAAGTTTCAGCGCTGAGCGGAAAATTTTTGGCGCTTTTAAATTTTTTGTTAAAATAATAATAATTGTCACAATTTTTACATGGGTTCGACAGGGCCCCAAACACCAAAATTACCCCAATATTTCTGTAAACACTGGGTTTAATTTTGTTTAGTAAAAATGGGTTTTTTATTCCGGGAAATTTATTGGGATACGCAATTTTAATGTATAAAAAAAAAAATTTAAAACACTTTTTAATTTATTAAAATTTTTCCAAAAAAATTGTGACAAAAAAAATTTCAACTTTAAAAAAATTTTCCAGCCTCTTACTAAATTTCCCCCGAGGTCTGCTTTTCCCAAAAAAAGGGGGCTTTTTGGGGGATATTTATAATGTCCCGGCCTTTTTCTGGCTGTCAGTTTCATCGGGGGGGATAAAATTTTTTGGGGGATATTTCCATAGTTTGTGGACTCTATAACTTTCTACGACTAAATTTAAAAAAACTTTTTTTTGGGTTTTTTCAAAAAATGTAGCAGAAACAGTTTTTGGCCCAATTTTATAAGGGAAAATTATTTATTTTTTTGCAAAATTTTTATAAAAAGAAAAAAAAACAAATTTTTTTTTTTTAAAATTTTTTTTTTTTTTTATTTATTTAGCAAAACATAAAAAAAAAAACCCCGTGGTGATTTTAAAAATACAAAAAAAAAGCTCTTTCTTTATGTAAAAAAAAATTTTAAAAAATGTAAAATGGGTACCAAATGTTGCATAACAGTAGGCAATTAAATAAGCGGGAGGATACTGCATGCTTTTGGGAAAAAAAAATGGTTTTAATTTAAATCTACTAAAAAGGTTTGGGAAAAAAAAATCTAAATTATAAATACCACACATGTTATTTTATCAAGTTTATGCCCGGGATTTTTGTTGTGGGGGGAAAAACCCTTTCGTTAATGTTTTTAGGCCCGTCAGTGGGGTTGAAGCCCGAAAGTTAAAAGAAAAAAAATTTCCGTCAAATTGAAAAAAAAAAGGGTTTGGGTCCCCCCTCTATACCAAGCCCTTTAGTCTGCTTTTTTTAGATTTTTTAGGGGTTTCCCCCCCACCAATTTTTTTTTTAAAATGGGTTGGGGGCCCCCCAAAAAAAACCCTACCAGCTTTTTTCTGAGGGATGCGGCCTTTTCGTTCAGGAAAAAAGGGGGGGGAAACCCGTGAGGCCCCCCCACTCCCCCCTGAATCATACCAGGCCAAAATTTTCCCTAAAAAAGGGGGGGGTGCCCTTTTTGGGCAGGGGGGGGGTCCAATGGGGATGGAGACAAAGGGGCTCTTCCCCCCAACTCTGGCCGGGGGGGGTTGTGGGGGTCCCGGGTGGGGGTTAAAAAGAAAATTCCCGGGAATTCCCCCCTTTTCTATTAAACACCCTTTTAAAGTACAGAAAAAAAAAAGGCTTGTATAAGTCAGACCAAAAAAAAACACAGGGTTGGTTTTCCATTTTAAAAGGGAAAAAGTCACATTTTCAAGAAAAATATATTTAATTTCCTAGGCAATTTTACAGTAAAATAAAGCATAGTTTTGCTACATTTTTCCCTCAGTTATGGTTTCATGTTGTAGAGATGAAAGAACTTAAAAATCCCGAACCCCTTTGGGAATGTAAAATCCCTTTCTTAAATTTAGTATATGGGATTTGGAAAATAGGGGGGGCAAAAATTAAATTCCCAGCTAAACGAATAAGAAGCCAAGTGCTCACACAAAACAAAATTTTGGGTTGGGACTTTTCCCCTAGCATTGGCCTTTTGAGGGAAAATAAATCAAAAAAAAAAGGGAAAGGGGAAAAAACTGATTCCAGTCTTCCAAGTAAGGCTGTGATTTTTCAGAAATTTTTCTTTTCTCAGTAGCAAGCAACTTTCCAAAAATTTTAGTATTGTTCATTTTACAAACCCCCGGCGCAATTTTAAGGGGGGTTTATGTTGCGCCAGCTCCCCGGCAAATTTAAATGGGCTGAGCCGGGCAGCAAAATTGTTGATTTAAACTTTTTTTATTTGTTTGTAGGAGGGCCCGGCAAAAATGGAAAAGGTTTTTATCATTTGGGGTTTGTTTGGGGTTTTTTGTTTTCCACCCACCAAAATATCATATAATTTCAGTATTTTTTCCCAAAAGGGCACAATACGTGGACAGGAACCCCATATATGGAGCATGGTGCCAGTGGCCCGTAAACAATGCCAACGCATATCAGAAATGGAGGGATCAATTTTATGAAGGGTTGTTTGGCAACGATACCAGAGGGAGAGAATCTGGTAGTTGTGTTCTTGGGCGTAAGAGGCAACTGACACTTTTTATGACAATACTAGCACCTTATCCCAGTCCATTTCATCTGCTGGTACATTCAACTCCTGCTCCCATCTGGAAAGAAACGGAGGAGGGTTCAAGTAGGATTCCTGTGGCAATATTTGGTATATCTGAGAGAGTGGGTGATCAGGTCTAGTGGACAGAAACATTAGTGACTTGAACTCTGTGGGAAACCTTATTAGTAAGTCTGGAGTGGATAATGTTTAGGTAATGTTGTGCTGTGTATACTCAAGCTACGGCTAATCCTGTGAGATTATGGCAACTCGAAAAGCGATATCTGGGGAGGCAGGTCTTATCACTTCTTTTCCATGGAAAGGAAAGTTAGGACTATTAGTGTGTGTTGGGAAAGGTGTGAGGATCCTATTAAAAGGGGTCATGGGGTTCTTAGTCTCGAAGAAGCAGTCTGCCAACCAGATGGCATCCCAGACGGCGTAAGGTTAGTTATTCCAGTACGGTTGGAAATGTTGATCTCGGAAAATGAGTGAAATGAGGAAATCACTCCTGAGAGTGTTATCAAATAGCGGACTTTGTGTGTGTCAGCAGCACACAGCATGGAATGACAATAGCAACATTTATTCAATATTCAAATACACACTCATGAGAGACAATGCTTAATATCAAACTTGATAGAAAATTTATGATTGTAACAGGATAACAGGGTGATCATGTTACAGACCTCCAAAAGGGGTCCAGGTATGCTCATAGGATATACTAGTATGACATGGCAGTCCAGTAGGGCACTATGAGGAGAGATAAGATCTGACAGCAGGTAGTCTATCTAACGAACAAGGCTTTGGACAGATTCACAGAAATAAGGGAAGGTTAGCACTAAAGAGCTATGACCAGGTAAATTCTTCTACACAGGCAAGAGCCTTTGCCCAGCAAATACAGTTCTCAAGAGAAACTGAACTCATGGAGGAGACTCTGGAGTTGCTTCGTTTGGATGACCTGTGACGTTGATTTCTCCATAGCAATGGGGCTGCCCAAGTAGAAAAACAGGTCAATGTGGTCTAGCCTCAATCAGGTATGATCTAAAGGGGTGTCGGTGGGTTCAAGACTAATGGAAAACTTCCGGCAGTTGGCGATGACAAGGTGCTCAGAGGTGCAGGGCGGATAGTCAAACCAAAATGGGTAGTTCCAGAATATGTGCCACCACATTCCTGATTTTGTTCAAGAGGGGGCACATTTGGGCCTCTCATGAGTAGTGTCCTGTGGCACAAGTCAAGGAAGAAACTGTATGCTGGCACCTTGTGTTCCTGTTCCAGGCACGCCTCGATTAATTTCTTCTTTGACATGGTGTAAAAATGTACCCTACAGAGTACATCTCTTGGCTGAATGCATTCAGCACCTCCAGGGACGTGTTGACCCTGTGCACTCTATCAATTTCAATAGTGGGAGATAAGTGGAGGGGTGTTCTGCCCGAGAAGCTGCTCCTAAGATAGTCCGCGTTGCCCAGTTACCTCAGGGTAGACTGCAGATCTTTATCAATTATATTATCCAAACCCTCTGCTTCTGTTTTGATTACATTCCTGATCTATGCATATATTTGATATTTTCATTTTTTTAAAGGTGTGATTTTAACTGTCATTTTCTGTCTTCTGCCTGGTTCATGGTTCCTAACAGGAGCAAGCTGTCCCATCCTATATTGCTTGCGATTTGGGAAAACCAACTCTTTCAGTTTGAGGAGTCTTGCAATCATGTTGAATGTGCTTGATCAGCGTGTCATTTAAAAGAGTAAGGCCACACTGCTCTAATATCTTCTGTGTTACAATGGAAGACTTGTACAAGAGGTTCACTATTGATCTTTCTTTATCAAGATTTCTCTTAACACTTGCCTCCTCCTGTACCATGTGGATCACAGGTTCTAAGGTATGCACCACACGGTGTCGGCTCCATGTCGAACTGTTGGTACCTAACAAAGAGGAACACAGCCAAATACTCATAAAGTATAAAAAAAGGTTACTGTTTCCATTCTATTTTAACACTCAACATCTTATGGGAATACTTTTACATGAGATTACAAATAAAGTGGAAATATAATAAAGGTGCACCAATAGAGTAGAGCAGACAGTGCCCCAATATCAATCAACCCATATCCATGTGATAAATGACTGTCGTCATGTAAAAGAATAATAAAAATGGCTCACTGCAAGTCATCAATTTCAGACTCTCAGTGGAGGATTTACTAAAAACTGGTGCACTTAGAATCTGGTGCAGCTGTGCATGGTAGTCAATCAGCTTCTAACTCAGCTTGTTCGATTTGTCAATAAAACCTGGAAGCTGATTGGTTTCTATGTAGAGCTGAAGCAGATTTTGCACTTTCCAGTTTTAATAAATAACCCCTTCATAGTTTTAGAGTCACTTTCTGTCATGGTGGAGTCTTCTTCAACTAGAGCTGGGCAGTTCCTTCTGCTACTGTAGTTAGTTTAAATGTTGCCACCATATTACCCCAGTTGTCTATTATCACTGTAAGGATCTTCCTCTTTGGTATGTCCCACTCTTGCAAGCATTGCAAGCATTTGTCCACACATGATTAATTGTGTGGGTGGGCTACTTGTTCAAGGGCCTACAATTTGCGGGTCAGGTTTATTTTGTTCAACACAAAAGTAGCATGCACTTATAGCAAGGAATGAAGCTGTGAGTCCTTTTTTTTTGTCCACAAATCAGGTCAAATAGATACTCCCCGGGCAGCAGCTAGTCTCTTTTGAATTTTTTTTTTCTCTTGATAATGTTTGTCAATCAGATTGCTTATTTTAGTTTTTCTTTAGAACAGTCAGCTTCCTTCTACTGTCTCCATATTCCAACAAAGACATCATCTTCAATCTTTATGACTAGTAATCCAGTGGAGCCCAATAAATTTTGCTATAACCTCCTTTCCTCGTCTGTTGTTTCTTAGAGTCAATTTTGTATTTTGAAGCACTTAAAAAGAGCAGTGCAAATAGTTTTGCTATGGTGCACTGGCTTGACTTGGGCTGTTATTGGAGGTTTTCTGTATCTGTGGGGTTGAATTAGGGGGGAAAATAATCAAGTTATTCAGATTTTTCTTTCTCTCTTACCTATCCACACAGTCCAGCTCAAAGTTGTCTCTCTATAATATACTACATGTCAGGGGTGGACTGACAACTCGTGGGGCCCCCGGGCAATTGGGGATCATTGAGCCCTGTGTCCTTGCCCAAAACTCAAAAAAGCCTATGAAAAAAGGTACCAGGGGCATCTCATGGGGCCCCCTACTGACCCCAGGGGGCCTCAGGCAGTGCCCGAGTTTCCAAATGGTCAGTCCGCCCCTGCTACATGTACAGTGTTCCCTTGGGCCTTTAGGTGCTCTGTGCTAAAATTATTTGACAGTGCTCCTCTCCTGACAAATCCCTCTATATATTATTGTTGGTGACATACTGCCATTCTGGGAAAGCACATCTAAAAGGATGCATCATGCCAGACCATGCAAATTTTCTCATTATACTGTATTTAAGGCCAGCTAGCCTTGTAGGTGCAGCAGCTGATAGACAAGTATGAAATCACTCCCATGCAAGATTCAGTGATTGTACAGCATGGACAGGCAAACGCAACAGCTATTACTTCAGAATAACAAAATGAATTAAATCTATCTGCAGCAAAAGTTGTTTAAAAAAAATCCTTGCTCGCATTGTTGCATAGAATATGTCTTTTTCTCAATACAAAATGTGGGGTTTACTGTAAGT
>CATNWA010003535.1:0-18241 GCA_951230385.1 Staurois parvus | reverse complement strand
GGTGTCAGTTAGTGGTATAAGGGGCGAGAAGGTGTCAGTTAATGGCGTGAGCGGTGTGAAGGTGTCATTAGTGGTATGAGCAGGCGAGAAGGTGTCAGTTAGTGGTATGAGTCAGCCACCTGGCAGTCTGGCAGTCTCTGCTTCTGGTCAGTCACCTGGCAGTCTCGTTCAGTCACTCGGGCAGTCTCTGGTCAGTCACCTGGCAGTCTCTGGTCAGTCACCTGGCAGTCTCTGGTCAGTCACCTGGCAGTCTCTGGTCAGTCACCTGGCAGTCTCTGGTCAGTCACCTGGCAGTCTCTGGTCAGTCACCTGGCAGTCTCTGGTCAGTCTGGTCAGTCTCTGGTCAGTCTCTGGTCAGGTCAGTCACCTGGCAGTCTCTGGTCAGTCAGTCACTCTGGTCAGTCAGTCAGTCTCTGGTCAGTCACAGTCAGTCGGTCAGTCACCTGGCAGTCTCGATCAGTCACTGGTCAGTCACCTGGCAGTCTCTAGTCAGTCTCGGTCAGCCACCTGGCAGTCTCTGGTCAGTCTGCCTGTCAGCTCTCTCCCCCCCCAGTAGACATGAAGATCACTCACCAGGCGGGGCGGAAACCGAGGGGCGGGGGCATGTATTGCCCATGCAGCCGCATTTCCCTTCCCTCTTCCCTTCCTATTCGGCCATACAGACACCCATACCAAAGGTTCACAACATGAACATAATCACTACTAATTAATAAATCAATAATATATACCAGGATACTATAGATAAAATAAATATTAAAATCCAATAAAATGTGCAGATGAACTATAATCCTTATCAAAAATCACTTAAAAAACAATTCAAGTCAAAATCCACGTTTAGACCCCTCGGGGTCTGAGTACGCATCTCATAAATAAACCTGGACTCAGCCTGACTAAGGGAACGCACTTTATGGGCGTTACCCTGATGAAGTCACGTGCTGAGCGTGACGCAACGCGTCGGTACGTTGGGAGGAGCTTACGCGGTGACGTCATTTCCGGCGTGGGGGCCATATTGGAACACCCTGTTGTATTACCCATGCAGTACACCCATAGCATGTGGTAAGAAAGCTGGATTGAATCATCACGAATGTGTGGAACTCTATTATCTATCTGTTTATTGTTTAATAAAACTGGTTGCACTATGGAGGGTCTCTGTTTGTGTTTCATTATGACCCTGGGAGGAGCTGGCTGCTAGTCTGGTGGATGCTGGAGGGGGAAGGCGAGATCCAGAGAGGAATCCATTCTGATAGGATCGCTTGATCCTAAAGCGTGCTGGCCCTGTGGGGTCTAAGTAAGGAGGGAGGGGGCATTCTGGCCGTTAAGGATTGGCACGTGTGAATCACGCACACTGCACATTATTCTTTGCATAAAGAGTGGAGTGTGAAGATTACCACTAAGCATTGCATTACTTTTATCAATTGTTTGGACATTTTTTTTTAAATTGATTATTGGTTCACTTGTTTTGAGCACTATACGTTTTTTTGCCACTATATTGTTTTATGATTATATTTATCACGTTTTGCACCAGATATTCCCTATAAGGGATTACACGCATGATAATAATATATTATTATTGATTATTTTGGATATATACTCCCAGGGGTGTATATCGAGTTTATTTATTGTATCACCTATTTATTGGGATATTTATATATATATTATTGATTAGCGCTGCACTGTTTATTGATTGATCATTCACTTATTTTGGGTATAAGTTTAATGCCAGCAGTTTTTTTTTTAAGGTTAGGATTCCATGTAAACGCAGGAGGTCTTTTAAAATATTTTGTGTATGGTGTAGGCAACCCACATATTTGATCACACACACACACACACCGGGGGGTTCTTTTATTTTCATTCTTTAGCCCTGCTTTTTTTTTTTTAAACCGTAATAAATCTGGCTGGCAAATTTTGCACTGAAGTCACTAAGGGGTGTTTCTCCATGAAAGTCTATGTGACATGCCTTTGCTTGTATCTGCACCATTTTTCCCATTGGCAGAATGCAGAGAACACTGTTTTCGTCCGCCGATATATCTGTGCTTCCCTAAACAGAGCCAATTTTTCGCTTGTGACCTAGAGCAGCAGTTCTCCCCAGAGGAATTGTACACTGCATTATAATTAATATGTATGAAATGTGTACGTGTAAATGTATAGTATAACATATATTTTCTCTTTATACAAGATGGTTGTAGTAGTTTTGAATTAGTTGTAGCTCTTGATGTTTTGAAAACGTTTTAACCACTTGCCGCCCTGCCACTGTATATATACGTGTGCAGGGCGGCACTGGGGCGCAAAACCACGTTTTAAAACGGGCTCCACGCTCCCGACATTTTCGCAGCAGGGGGCGCGCGCGCGCGCCCCCGCCGACCCGCGGGTGACACCATTCGATCCCGGAGGGATCAATCATTAGATTTCAGCCAGTGATGTCTGGCTGAAATCACATGATCGGTCCCTGTCCTATCCTGTGTTGACATTTACACAGGACAGGATATGATGTCATCCTTCTCCTCCTGGACACATTCCGTTCCAGACAGAGAAGAAGACATACTAACAGTGAGTAAAACAGCACATACCCACAGTTAGAACACACCTAGGACACATTTAACCCCCCTGATCGCCCCCCCCCCCCCCAGTTAACCCCTTCACTGCCCTGTCACCAGTGAACCGATTTTTACTGATCACTGTAACAGTGTTGCTGGCGACTTCCGATAGTGTTAGCGCCCCTCCCAGATAGCACCAGATTGCCCGCTAATACACCAGTAATCCCGTCTAACCCCTTGATCGCCCCCCCCCCCCCCCCCCCCCAGAGTTGACCCCTTCACTGCCCTGTCACCAGTGTCATTGATCAGTGAACAGATTTTTACTGATCACTGTATGTCGCTGGCGACTTCCAATAGTGTTAGCGCCCCTCCCAGATAGCGCCAGTTTGCCCGCCAGTACACCAGTAATCCCATTTAACCCCTTGATCGCCCCCCCAGTTAACCCCTTCACTGCCCTGTCACCAGTGTCATTGATTACAGTGAACAGATTTTTACTGATCACTGTATTAGTATCACTGGTGACTTCCGATAGTGTTAGCACCCCTCCCAGATAGCGCCAGTTTGCCGCTAGTACACAAGTAAATTTAAATACTCCCCTTGATTTTTTTGAGCTGATCTTCACAGAAGATCTTTATGCATTGATTGTGGATCAAAGCAATTTATATGCAAGAAAATATATCGCCGCCAACCCAAATTCATACCTTGCCAGACCATTCGCATGGAAACCCATTACGGTTTCCGAATTTAAAGTTTTTTTGGGCCTAACCCTCAACATGGGCATTAATATTAAAAATCAATTGCGGTTGTATTGGTCCACAGACCCGCTTGTTCACATGTCCGTGTTCTCTGCTGCCATGGCCAGGCAGAGATATGAGACGATAATGCGTTTTATGCACTTCTACGACAACACACTCAGTCGTCCTCGGGGTGACCCTGAATTTGACCGGCTCCACAAAATTCGGCCCCTCGTAAATCACTTTAACCAAAAATTTGCAGATGTGTATACTCCCCATAAAAACATCTGCATCGATGAGTCCCTCATTCAATATTCTGGCCGCCTTCTAATCAAACAATATCTCCCCAGCAAGCGTGCCAGATATGGGATCAAGATGTATAAGACCTGTGAGAGGGCAGGGCAACAGGCTATACATGTAAGTTTCGGATTTACAAGGGAAAAGATAGTCACTTGGAGCCCCCCGGATGCCCAGACTACATGGGGAGCAGTGGCAAGATAGTTTGGGACTTGGCGTCATCCTTTTTCCATATGGGGTACCACTTATACGTGGACAATTTTTATTCAAGCGTGCTACTGTTTAGATATTTGTTCAATCTGGGAATTTGCGCATGTGGCACTGTGCGATCTAATCGCCGGGGCTTCCCCCAACGGCTTGTAAATACCCGTCTTAAAAAGGGGGAAAAAGCCTGCTTGAGAAATGAAGAATTGCTCGCAGTGAAGTGGAAGGACAAACGGGATGTTTACCTCCTGTCTTCCATTCACGCAGATACGACCGTCCAAATTACCACGGCAGCTGGTGTTGTTGAGAAGCCCCTCTGTGTCCACGATTATAACCTTAACATGGGAGGGGTGGACTTCAACGACCAGATGATGAAGCCGTACTTAGTTTCCCGAAAAGCCAGACGCTGGTACATAAAAGTGTCTGTTTATTTATTTCAATTGGCTGTATATAACGCTTTTGTTCTCTATAAAGCAACTGGACATAGTGGATCATACCTAAATTTCCAGTTAGAGATCAACAGGGCCCTTTTGTATCCAGAAGGTGCTGCGCCCCAAACCCCCATCCCAGATGCAGTTAGCCGTCTGCATGAGAGACATTTTCCCGATACCATTCCTGGTACCCCAACCCAAAGAAGACCCCAAAAAAGATGTTGTGTCTGCAGCAAACGTGGAATTAGGCGTGACAGCAGCTATTGTTGTCCCTCCTGTCCTGGCCAACCTGGCCTCTGCGTCAAGCCCTGCTTCCGCCTCTACCATACACTAGTTGACTATTAGTATAGGGTACAGCACGGCACAGATCAGGGCACATTTACACAGGGTCTCGAAAGATGTTAGGTAGTCAGGAAACTGGCTATCGCATTTGGAGAGACCCTACCAGCTGTTTTAAAAATGTTTAAGTTTGAAAAAAAAAAGTTAAAAAAAAAAAAAAATTAAAAATACAAATCCCCCCCCAAAAAAATAAAAAAATTAAAAAAACCACCAAAAATAGTTATAGTTTTTTTTGTTGTTGTTTTTTTGTGATTGTTTTTTTTACTGTTTTATTGTTACTGTTTTATTGTTAACCATTTCTGTTTGCAGGAATGCTTTCAGCTGCAGCACTGACCTGTTTATTCTGACAGCAACAGGGTCTTGCTTTCAGAATAGACATAAGTAGGTGTGTGCAGTGCTGACGGATGAGATTTTTTTATCCGCAGTTAAAAAAAAAGAGACTATATGCCAAAGCATGGGGGCCTGGGGTGGCCAGTGGGTGGATGGCCCCTATGCTTCGGCATATATTTTTATATTTGTTGGCACATTTCATGTGTGCCCACCATTAGAAGTGGGTGGATGCAGGGAGGTTTCTAATGGTGGGCATACCACCACACACTTTTCCTTGCAGAGATCTTTCAATTATAAAGTTGTTTTATTGAGTTTATGTTTTATTGTTTTAACCATTGTTGATTTCTTTGCAGGAATGTCAAACTGCAGCACTGACCTGTTTATTCTGACAGCAACAGGGTCTTGCTTTCAGAATAGACATAAGTAGGTGTGTGCAGTGCTGTCGGATGAAATTTTTCATCCGCAGTTAAAAAAAAAAGAATATATGCCAAAGCATGGGGGCCTGGGGTGGCCAGTGGGTGGATGGCCCCTATGCTTCGGCATATATATTTTATATTTGTTGGCACATTTCATGTGTGCCCACCATTAGAAGTGGGTGGATGCAGGGAGGTTTCTAATGGTGGGCATACCACACACACTTTTTCTGGCAGAGATTTCTTCTCTTTTTTTTTTTTTGATTCAGCCCACAGGCTGCATAAAGAAAAAAAGAACATAGCATATACACCCAACAAGGACCAGCGACGTACTGGTACATCACTGGACTTTGAATGGTTATACCAGGGTGATGCCTGCAGCTGCAGGCATCATCCTGGTATCATTTTTTTCAGCCGGCAATGGGCTTTCATGTAAAAGCATTCCTAGTGGTTAATTAGCTGCAGGATTGCCTTTACAAGCAGCAGGAGAAAATGCCCCCCCCCCTCCCCCTCCCTGAGATAGCATTAAAAGTGATTTAAAAAAAAAAAATTAAAGGGACAGTGTAAAAATAATTAAATAAATCAAAAAAAAAAAAAAAAAAAAAAAAAAAAAAGACCCTCGCCCATCCCGCACACACCTGCGGTCGTGAGCGTTGACCCTGTGCCAGTATGGAAACAGCGATTGCACCATGCATGTGAGGTATCGCCATGAACGTCAGATCAAGGGCAGTAATTATAGCTCTAGACCTCCTCTGTAAATCTAAAATGGTAGCTTGTAAAGGCTTTTAAAGCGTTGCCTATAGATATTAAAAATGTATGCAGTTTGTCGCCATTGCACAGGGCATGCGTAATTTTAAAGCATGTCATGTTTGGTATCTATTTACTCAGCATAGCATCATCTTTTTATATCATACCAAATAATTGGCAATATATTGTGTTTTTGTGCATTAAAATTAAAAAAAAAAAGTATATTTTTTTAAAAAAATTGCGTTTGAAAAATCGCTGTGTAAGTAATATGTGAGATAAAAAATTGCACCACCCACCATTTTATTTACTAGGGTGTCTGCTCTAAAAAAAATATATAATGTTTGGGGGTTCACTTTAATTTCCTAGCAAAAATACTGATTTTTTTTTTTTTAATGTGAACAAAAAGTGTCAGAAAAGGCTTGGTCTTCAGGTGGTTAGAAGAGTGAGTGATGTGTGGCATAAACTTCTAATGCTGGGCATAAAATGCCCCCACCCCTCAAAATGACCCCTTTTTGGAAAGTAGACACCCCAAACTATTTGCTGAGAGGCATGTTGAATCAATAGAAGAATTTATTTTTTTACCACAAGTTTTTGGAAAATGACAAAAAAAAAAACAAAAATTACACAAAATTGTCATTGAAATAATTTATTGCTCACACAAGCCATATGTATATGTGGAATTACTCCCCAAAATACATTCTGCTCTCCCGAGTATGGGGGTACCACATATGAGAGACTTTTTGGCAGTCTAGCCAAGTACAGGACCCCAAAATCCAATAAGCACCTTCAGGCTTTTAAAGGGCTTTATTTCCTCATTACACTTCCTGACTACCTATCACAGTTTCGGAGGCCCTGGAATGCCAGAATAGCACCAAACCCCCCCCAAATGACCCCTTTTTGGAAAGTAGACACCCAAAGGAATTTGATAAGAAGCATGGTAAGTATTTTGAAGATCTCATTTGTTGCCACAAGTTTTTGGAAAATGAAGAAAGAAAATAAAAACATATTTTTTTTTTCTTTTTTATATTTCAAAACCTTGTGAGAAAAAATGAGATCTGCAAAATACTTACCATGCCTCTTTTTAAATTCCTTGGAGTGTCTACTTTCCAAAAAGGGGTCATTTGGGGGGGGGGGGGGTTTGGTGCTATCCTGGCATTTCAGGGCCTCCGAAACTGTGATAGGTAGTGGGGAAGTGAAATGAAGAAGTTAGCACCTTCAGGCTTTCAAAGTGGTCATTGGATTTCAGGCTCCTGTATGTGGCTAGGCTCCCAAAAAGTGTCACACGTGTGGTATCCTCATACTCGGTAGAAGTAGCAGAATGTATTTTTGGGGGTGTAATTCCACATATACCCTTGGCTTGTGCAAGAAATAAAAATCAATTTAAAAAAAAAAATTTTGTGTAAAAAAAAAAATCTTCCAAACAAAAAAAAAAGTTTTTGTCATTTTCCAGAAACTTGTGGAAAAAAAAAGGGAATTTTGGACTTCCCATGAACACAATATGTCTCTCAGCAGATAGCTTAGGGTGTCTGCTTTCCGAAAAGGGGTCATTTGGGGGTGTTTGTTCTATCCTGGTATTTTAGCACCTCAAGAGATGTGATGGGCGGTCAGAAAGTAAAAGCTGTGTAAATTTCAAATTATCTATACCATAGTTTGTAGACGCTATAACTTTCACACAAAGCAATCAATATACATTTATTGGGATTTTTTTTACCAAAAACATGTAGCAGAATACATTTTTGCTTAAATTTATGACTAACTTTGAGTTTACGATATATTTTTTTAGCTGAAAGTAGAAAATATTGTTTTTTTTTTTGGCAAAATTTTCGTGTTTTTTTTGTTTATAGCGCAGCGCAAAAAATAAAAAGCACACAGGTGATCAAATACTACCAAAAGAAAGCTCTACTTGTGTTAAAAAAAGGACGTAAATTTCATTTGGGTACAGTATTGCATGACCGCGCAATTATCATTTGAATTAGTGCAACGCCAAACAGCAAAAAAGGGCCTGGTCATTAAGGGGGGTAAATCCTCAGGAGCACAAGTGGTTAAAAAAATACATAAATGTAAAGATGTAAAGGTATAAATGTATAAAATGTAAAAGCATAACTGTATGAGGTGTAAATGTATAAATGTAAATATCAGATATCGCTCCATTAGTTTCTTCCCCAGCCAGGGACACCTGAACCTGGAAATTATATTTTGATGACAGCGGGACCCCAGTAGAGAAAGTTCAGAGCTACTCTGTACAAAACCATAGGAAGGTAAGTATAACATGTTTGTTATTTTACTAAAAAAAAAAAAATTTCCAACTGTTTAACAGGAAAGGCAGATAACCAAACAGACGTTTGCTAATCTCCCTCCCATCTACCCGATGGCACACGCCATGCTGGTCCTTGTCCTGGGTTTGCTGATAGCGGCGGAGCCTGAAATTCAGGTGGAGGAAGAGCAAAGATCACTGGCGAGTGACCCCAAAAGAGGATGTTTAGGGCGGCTTTGTGCCATACCATTGCACAGAGAGGGTAAGTCTAAAAGACCCCTGATGTCTCACCTGCTATCCAATAACAAAAACAGTTGTTTCATTATTGAGTTACTGTTATATTGTTATTGTTTTACTGTTAACCACTGCTGTTTTCTTTGCAGGCATTCAGCTGCAGCACCAATCTGTTTATTCTGACAGCAACAGGGTCTTGGTCTCAGAATATACATAAGTAAGTGTGTGCAGTGCTGTTGGATGAGATTTTTTTATCCACAGTTAAAAATGCCCAAGCATGGGGGCCTGGGGTGACCAGTGGGTGGATGGCCTCTATACTTTGGCATATATTTTTAATCTTTTTTTGGCAGAGATTTCTTCATCCACATCCATCGATGTGAATAGAGGAAGCTCACGGGCTGAACAAAAAAAAGAATATTTCATGTGTGGCCACCATTAGAAGTCGGTGGATGCAGAGTGGTATATTCTAATGGTGGGCACACATTTTTTTGGCAGAGATTTCTTCTCTTTTTATTTCAAAGGCTACATAAAAAAAAAGAACATAGCATATATACCCAACAAAGGACCAGCGTTGTACTGGAACATCACTGGACTTTGAATGATTATACCAGGGTGATGCCTGCAACTGCTTTAACAAGCAGCGGGAGAAGGTGAGAAGATGCCCCCCCCCCCCCCAGTTGCCTTCCACGGCTTTCTCGGGCAGTCCGTGCCATTAGGGCAGTGTTTCTCAACTCCAGTCCTCATGGACCCCCAACAGGTCATGTTTTCAGGATTTCCCTCAGATGAAACAGCTGTGGTAATTACTAAGGCAGTGAAACTGATCAAATCACCTGTGCAAAATAATGGAAATCCTGAAAACATGACCTGTTGGGGGTCCATGAGGACTGGAGTTGAGAAACACTGCATTAGGGGAACATGAGAATGCAGCCAGTGTTTCTGTTGGCTGACCATAGAGCTGTTTGGAGACTGGAATGGCGCCAATCATATCTACAGTCTAAGATATCGGAAGCTACGAACATTTCATCACTTCAGTTTCACAGGATATAAACAGCACTATTTTTAAATTGGGAAAACATCTGATCACACCGATTTTGGGTAGATCAGATGATGTAAGGGACAAGGAGATATCAAGAGTCTAATGGAACCCTGATTTCTCATAAAAGAATACCTGTCATTGCCTATTGCATTCACAGGGGTTATTTACATTCCCTGTGATAACAATAAAAGTGAAAAGAAAAAAAAAAAAATGAAAGGGACAGTGTAAAAATAATTTTTAAAAAAACACCCTCGCCCTGCCCACACATGTGCAAGCGTTGACCCCATGCTGGTATGTAAACAACAGTTGTACCATGCATGTGAGGTATCGCCGCGAACGTCATCATCAAGGGTAGTAATTCTAGCACTAGACCTCCTGTGTAAATCTAAAATGGTAGTGTCAAGGATCGCTCCCTTGCTGTCACGCATCTATGCACCAGATCCCTGTTAGCCACAGCGGTGCGAGTGCACATGCGCGAGAGCGTGCGGTTGCATCGCATGCGCACTAGCGTACACGTCACCGCAAGGCGGGCTATTTAAATCACCAACACAGTTTAGCCTATGCCTTCTGGTCTATAACGTCCTGTACTTGATAACCTGATTCTGTTGCCTGTATCTGATCTGACCCTGACCAAAAAAGAACTCCGCCTGCACCGATTCGGCTTATCCCTGACTATCCGCTCTTGCCTGCTCCCTTGTACCTGATCTGCCCGATTGATCCTGACCCGGCTTGTCTGACACTGCTGACATATGTTCCTGTATCCTGGTTGCCGCCATATCTACCTGCTGCTGCACCTACTTTCCTGCACGCGCACCTGGCCTGCACCCTGGTTACCGCCATACCTACCTGCTGCCGCACCTACACTCCTGCATCTGCACCTGGTCTGCATCCTGGTTGCCACCATACCTACTTGCTGCTGCACCCACATTCCTGCATCCACACCTGGCCTGTATCCTGGTTGCCACCATACCTACCTGCTGCTGCACCTACGTTTCTGCACCCCACACCTGGCCTGCACCCTGGTTACTGCCATACCTACCTGCTGCCGCACCTACACTCCTGCATCTGCACCTGGTCTGCATTCTGATTGCCGCCATACCTACTTGCTGCTGCACCTACACTCCTGCATCTGCACCTGGTCTACATTCTGGTTGCCGCCATACCTACTTGCTGCTGCACCCACATTCCTGCATCCGCACCTGGTCTGCATCCTGGTTGCCGCTATACCTACCTGCTGCTGCTGTCCCACTTCCTGCATCCGCACCTGGCCTGTATCCCGGTTGGCGTCATACCTGCCTGCTGCTGCACCCATGTTCCTGCATCCTCACCTGGTCTGCATCCTGGTTGCCGCCATACCTACCTGCTGCTGTCCCACGTTCCTGCATCCGCACCTGGCCTGTATCCCGGTTGCCGCCATACCTGCCTGCTGCTGCACCCACGTTCCTGCATCCTGGTTGCCGTCATACCTACCTGCTGCTGTCCCACGTTCCTGCATCCGCACCTGGCCTGTATCCTGGTTGCCACCATACCTGCCTGCTGCTGCACCCACGTTCCTGCATCCGCACCTGACCTGTATCCTGGTTGTCGCCATACCTGCCTGCTGCTGCACCCACATTCCTGCATCCGCACCTGACCTGTATCCTGGTTGTCGCCATACCTGCCTGCTGCTGCACCCACATTCCTGCATCCGCACCTGGGCTGCATCTGGATCTCCAGTGCTCCCTGCTGTGCAGGCTGCACTCTTGTACTTCTTGTGCTCTGGTCCAGATCATCAGGTGGCATTGTGCATTGTTAACCCTTTATGAGCCTGATCTTTACCACCTACATGTGAATGGTTTTAATCATGTTCACCAATAAATACTTTTTAACAGTTTACACTCAGAGGCGCGTTTTTCTCTTTTTATCATTTCCGGTAACTATAACCATAGTTTGTAGACACTATAACTTTCACACAGACCAATTAATATGCAGTTATTGGGATTTTGTTTTTACCAATGACATGAAGCAAAATACATTTTCGCCTAAATGTATGATGAAATTTGAGTTTATTGCATATTTTTTATGACAAAAATGAGAAAAAAATATTTTTTTTTCAAAAGTTAAGTCTTTTTTGTTTATAGCACACAAAAAAAACCCCAGAGGTGATCAAATACCACCAAAAGAAAGCTCTATTTATGTCAAAAAAATGACAAATTTCATTTATGTACAATACTGTATGAACGCGCAATTGTCAGTTAAACGAGCACAGCGCTGTAGCAAAAAAATGGCGTAAATTCCAATATCTATACAGTCATTTATAGACGCTATAATTTTCACACAAACCAATTAATATACACTTTTTGGGATTTTTTTTTTTTACCAAAGACATGTAGCAGAATACATTTTGGTCTAAATGTATGAATAACTTGGAGTTTACTACATATGTTTAATAACCAAAAGTAAAAAATATAATTGTTTTTCAAACTTTTCGGTCTTTTTGGGTTTATAGCGCAAAAAATGAAAAACCCAGCAGTGATCAAATACCACCAAAAGAAAGCTCTATTTGTGTGAAAAAAAAAGGACATTAATTTTGTTTGGGTACAGCATTGCATGACCACGCAATTACCAGTTTGGGTACAGCATTTTGTTTGGGTACAGCACTGCATGACCACGCAATTACCAGTTTGGGTACAGCATTTTGTTTGGGTACAGCATTGCATGACCACGCAATTACCAGTTGAAATAGGAAGGGGGGGGGGGGGTAAAATCCTCTGGAGGGCAAGTGGTTAATAGTTTCTGCCTTATCTGATTTCTGCAGTGCACATTTCTCACCACTAGATGTCAGTCTTGAAGAAAAGGATGTGTGTAAAGTAATACAACTGCTCCTTAACCCCTTGCCTACCGGGTACTTTTACCCCCCTCTTGCTCAGGCCGATTTTCAGCCTTTTTTTCAATTTTTCACACAAACAGAGCTTTTTTTTTTTGTGGTATTTAATCTCCACTGGGTGTTTTTATTTTTTACACTATAAATGAAAAAAGAGCAAAAATTCTGAAAAAAAAAAAGTTTGCATTGTTTCATTTATAAAATTTTGCAAACAGGTAATTTTTCTCCTTCATTGATATGTGTTGATGAGACAGCACTGATGGGCACTGATAGGCTGCATTGATGAGGATTCACTGATGATGCTGAACTGATACGTGGCACTGATAGGCAGCAATGATGGGGACTGACTAGCAACACTGACTGATGGCACCGACTGGCAGCAGTGCTGGGAACTGATGGGCAGCACTGCTGGGCACAGATGAGCAGCACTGATAATCAGGGCACTGATAGTCAGTGCCCTGATTATCAGTTCAGATGTCTGCTTTGACAGTTGCCAGTTACCGGCAGTACTTTCCTCACGCTGTGAGAGCAAGAGGAAAGTACTGCCGATGACCGCCAAGTGTATTTACATAGAGGTCAGCTGTGATTGGACACAGCTGATCACATGGAAAAAGGCTGCTGTGATTGGCCTTTTACCATGTCCAAAGGACCCAGCAATCACAGCGCTGGATGCAAACCGCTAGGGGGGTGCAGGGGGCGCATTCTGGGAGGATGTCATATCACGCCCTCACAGAACTGGACTACCGCGCTGTAGCCGTATAGCTCGATAGTAAAGTGGTTGAAGAGGAGCTTCACCCAAAAGGGGAAGTTCTGCTTTAGGACCCCCCCCCCCCCCCTCCTCTGCCTAACTTGGCATGTAATTCTGGAGGGGGGGGCACGTACCTACTTTTGACAGGTACCCACTCCCACTTCTGCTTGGATCGCCTAGATGATCTAAGCAGAAGTTCTCCTTCCCTCCTCCCTGCAATCTTCTGGGACACATCACAGGTTTCAGAAGACTGCAGTACCATTTACAAAACACAATGGGCTTGCGCATGCGCAGTGGACAGCTGGCTGTGAAGCAACTGTCCACAGTTAAGATGTTGGTGTCGGGAACCCAGAGGCTAGTGAAAAACTAGTCCGGGTGAGGATGACAGTGGATCCTTGTACAGGTAAATGTCCATTTATTAAAAGTTAGCAGCTACAGGATTTGTAGCTGCTTTTAATTTTTTCTTAGAGACTGAACTTCCTCTTAAAAGTGGTTCTAAAGGCTTAAAGTGGAACATTAGTCAGAAAATTAAGTCTTGCTAGATCACTTCAGGTTGGTACCTTTTGCAGGTACAGCTATATAAAACCTTAAAGATAAGTGCCTATATGGTTTAAAATCCAGTGACACACTGTCTCACCCTACTCTGCACATGCTCAGTTGCTCTCTATTTTTCCACATTGTGCTGAAAATATAGGAACTGATCTGCTGACACCCTAAAGATTTACTGCTGCTCAGGGGCTCTGGGCTTCAGCAGAACGGCAGCCTCCAGCAAGAAGAAACAGGAACAAAGCTGGAGGCAATTTACAACACACACTAATTTTGGTAGTGTAATTATTAATGTGGAATGTTCCTTGCTAAAGAACATTATTGCTTATCAAGTTGTTATGGGTAAAGTTCCACTTTAAGGGGTTTTTTACATTACTATATTCTCTGCATTAAGGTAAAATCTCTCCTGTGTCCAGGACTCCCCCAGCCCCGCCTTATGCTTACCTGAGCCCAATCTCAATCCAGCGCTGTGACAGAGAGCAGCAGCTCTCTCCTCTCTCTCCCCCAGGGCCGAGTTATAGCACAGGGCCGAGTTATGAACACAGGCAACGTGGCTTGGGAGTGAGCCCACACAAGAGCCCCCATAAGAAGCATCTTCCTATGAGGGGACTCACCAAAGAGGAGCCAGGGGTGCTAGTGGGGGACTTTAAAAGAGGCCATCGAGGCTGCCCTGTGCAAAACCACTGCACAGAGCAGGTCAGTATAAAATGTTTAGTATTTTAAAGACATACGGTTTAGAATCATTTTAAAGTGTCAATAAAGGCAAAACAGTTTATTGTTTTGGGTGCAGTGGAGAGGGATTAGAACACCTGTCACTTTTTTTTTATTGCTGTCTGTGCTGCTGTTGGGGAGACTTACCATCTCTGTATACCATTATCATCGAAAGTGAAATTAAAGAATAATGCTGAATTTGGGCTGACATCAGAACACTTCTTGCACCCAAGAGTCACGGGTGCAGCATCCAGCCCCTCTGCCTGCAGCTTTTCATAGCCTATGGCAGGCTGAAATATGCTGTGATTGGACAGAGCTGAATGCTGCATTGAGTGATACACGTGCTTAGAGTCCTAGGTGTTTAGAAATAAATACCCAGCAGGGTAGATGCCCCATGTCCAAGGGACCTAAAATGTATCACATGCAATTATCTTTCCTAATGTAATGTAGTAAACGTTAAAAAAATATGTTAGTAAAAGTAACCACCTAGTGGTCCTCAGCTTTAAAGCGCTAGCTCACCTTTTCACAAAAAAAGTGAACTAATTCACAATACCCTCCCCACATCCCTCTGGTCCATGCTGCATGTACTTTGTTATCTCCATCTGCCACTCCAGCCAGTATAATGGTCAGGCACTTTGAAACATCACTACACCGCGATGGAGGCTGTATAACAGCAAAGTGTCATCAAACTTTAATGAAGAAATGCACTTACAAGCAAGGTGTCCAGACTGACACCAGTATAGACAGCGTGTGTAATGAATACAAGCGACTCACACCCAGCTAAACATGCACATGCAACGTGCAAGCAGACCAGGAGCGTGCTGAACGTCACATCCAAAGGCACCGCCCTAAGCTTTTCGTCATCGACGTCCTCATGGACGACGTCATGGAGGACGTCGATGGCGAAAAGCTTAGGGCGGTGCCTTTGGATGTGACGTTCAGCACGCTCCTGGTCTGCTTGCACGTTGCATGTGCATGTTTAGCTGGGTCTGAGTCGCTTGTATTCATTACACACGCTGTCTATACTGGTATCAGTCTGGACACCTTGCTTGTAAGTGCATTTCTTCATTAAAGTTTGATGTTTTTTAAAACATACTGCACCATGATTGTTCACTTTTTTCTTTCGAAGTAACGGTCTGATCATCTCTCAGTTTGGATACTAAATCACCTTTGGATTGGATTTTCAGCTTTGCAGAACATCATCTGTTGGAGTTCATCCCTCATTTCTTCTCACCATATTAATCATTGCTCCCAGAGTAACAAGTGCTATATGCTGGTTCTAACAATCAGCATATTACTCTGGTGAGTTTTATTTAACCATTTTTGGTGGTGGATTCACTTGGCGATTAATTATTTTGGACATTATTGATTATTTGAACTTTTGGACTTTATTTTTTTTGCTGGATTTCACTTTGATTTAAAAAATATAGTTTTTTTATTTTTGTCACATTTTTTGTTACACTTTTGTATGTATTTAAGTGCAATCTATTTTTTTGAAGTTTTATATATCCTATAAGTTTATAGGCTAGGTTCTGCAGCTTACTGTTGTCTTATATAATTTCCGTGGCACTGGTTCTATACTTCTATATATGCCTTATATATTGCAGTAAAACCAGTAAATAATCTCAATCACAACTTGTGTAATAATATAGACTACTGCAATAATACCATTTGTGAAATAAATAGTGCTCTAAAACACCTCTCACTTAAGCTGGCCATACATTGTACAATTTTCTTGTTCAATTTTCTTTCGATTTACCTTCAACTATGTACTGCAAGGGATATATAAATAGGGCTACCCTGTTCAACTTGCCAGCCAGCTAACCAACAGCATTGGTCAGCAGCCCCAGTTTAAAATATGGCTTTTATCAGCAAGGAACATGGATAGGTATCACTTATCAAAAAGGAGAATAAGAAAGTCAGTTCAATTTGCCAACCAGTTAGTCAACAACCAAATTAACCGGTCTAACAACATGTGTTTAAAAACAGGGGTTTTAGTTAGCACACATTTGCAAATACATTAAACGTATGTTGTTAGGTTAATTTGGTTGTTGGCTAACTGGCTGGCAAATTGAACTGACTTTCTTATCCCCCATTTTGATAAGTGATACCTATCCATGTTCCTTGCTGATAAAAGCCATTTTTAAACTGGGGCTGCTGACCAATGCTGTTGGTTAGCTGGCTGGCAAGTTAAACAGGGTAGCCCTATTTATATATCTCATGCGATGCCCGTCCGTGTTCACTGCTGAAAAAGCCAGTCACAGACCTGGGGCCATGACAAGTCTTTTGAATGTAGTTTTTGTTGTCTGTTGGTGCATCGGATACCCTGGCTGCCATTGTGCTATATGCTGGGTGTCCGTGCGCTCCTGTAACTTTAACGAGGGGTGGGCTCCCTCAGGTCCACCTGCCCTTGGTCTATCCATTAAATGCATGTGCCTCTACTATGAGGACTCCCAAAATTTGTAGAGTTAGGACCACAGAATGTCGGGGTGCCGTGATGTGGCTCTGTGGCTTACGTATGTATTTGCAAATGTGTGCTAACTAAACCCCTGTTTTTAAACGCATGTTGTTAGACTGGTTAATTTGGTTGTTGGATAACTGGCTGGCAAATTGAACTGACTTTCTTATTCCCCTTTTTGATAAGTGATACCTATCCATGTTCCTTGCTGATAAAAGCCATTTTTAGACTGGGGATGCTGACCAATGCTGTTGGTTAGCTGGCTGGCAAGTTGAACAGGGTAGCCCTATTTATGTACTGCAAGGATCTGCCTGATTGCATACACATTGAAAGAGATTAGGTTTGACCTCATATTACATGGTTTGGGTAAATCTAAAGGAAAATTGTATAATGCATGGCCAGCTTTGGATATTAATAGCAAATGCCAGTGACCATAAACAATGATGAAATAAAATAAAAACAATTATTATTATACAGGATTTATATAGCAACAGTTGGCTCAGCGCTTTACAATATAACGGGCGACAATACAGCAACAATACAGTTCAATACAAGAGGGAAAGGAGGGCCCTGCTCCTTGTAGCTTGCAATCTAGGAGGGAGGGGCTAGTGGTACAAAAGGTAGTAACTGTGGGGGATGGACTGGTTGGAAGAGTAGAAGATTGCATTGTTAGCTGAGGGCAGGATAGGCTTCCTTGAAGAGATAGGTTTTCAGAGATCGCCTAAAAGTGAGCAGAGTGGGCGATAGTCTGATAAATTGGGGTAGAGAGTTCCAGAGGATGGGGGAAGTTCTGGAAAAGTCCTGTAGACAAGCATGGGAGGAGGAGACAAGGGAGCTAGAGAGCAGGAGGTCTTGCGAGGAGCGGAGAGGACGGTTTGGGTGATATTTGGAGACAAGATCGTTGATGTAATTTGGGGCAGAGTTATAAATGGCTTTATACGTTATTGTTAATGTTTTTTGAATTTTATCCATTGGACAATGGGAAGCCACTGGAGGGATTGGCAGAGAGGGGTGGCAGATACAGAACGGTTAGCAAGTTGGATAAGTCTGGCAGCAGCGTTCATGATAGACTGAAGAGGGGATAGCCTACGATTCGGTAGGCCAATGAGAAGGGAGTTGCAATAGTCAAGGCAAGATATAACAAGGGAGTGAATAAGTTGCTTAGTGGTTTCCGTGGTTAGGAACGGGCGTATCTTGGAGATGTTGCAGAGGTGAAGTCTACAAGATTTGGACAGTGATTGGATTTGGGGGTGAAAGGACAGATGGGAGTCTAGGATTACACCTAGTACCCTGGCATGAGGGGAGGGACTGATGATTGTGTTATTGATCTTGATGAAGCAGTCAGGGGAAGGGGCACGGGAT
>CATNWA010003534.1:0-19155 GCA_951230385.1 Staurois parvus | reverse complement strand
TTTTGGGGACTGCCCAAATGAGTGAAGTGTGCGGTGATTCTAAGATCGACGGCACTCATCTGCATGTCTATGAGACGTATTATTTTCTTCCCCCAGCAGATCCAAGGATTTTTAAAATTAAAAGGTACAGTGTTCTGCACAAATTTAAGTCTCTCTGAAGCCTAGAAACACCTTTTTTTAAGTTAAATTCACAGCGAATTTATTCGTACTCGAATCGAATTATTGTCCACGATTCGCCGAATCCAGTCGTCGACATCGAATTTTTCATTTCTTCGGCTCATCTCTATTTATCATATTTGGTGGGAATGTCCAAAGATTCAAATATTCTGGAAAAAAATAATATATTTAATAGAGAATACATCATGATTGAATGAAACATCGGGTTAGATCCTGGGATGTGCTGTTAATCATAGTACAGAAAATATCAGTTAGTAATATGTATAAGGAAATTAGGTTTAGGGTACTATTTGAACGCAGCAAAAAGCCTGATCCCCAATATTGGAAGAAAAAGAAATACCGAAAGAGGAGGAATGGATGGAGAGAGTAAAAAAAAAAAACTGGGACTAGGGAGATGGAGAAGACATATTATATACAGGAAGATAAGCTGGAGATATATCTCGCGAAATGGGAGAAAATGGGAAAATTTTTGTAAACAAGTATGGAGAAAGTGAAAAGTAGAACGTCATAGAGAATAATAGGGTAGGATATGCTTGCTTTGGATACAAGACAAGGAAATGCAGAGCGGGGGGGGGGAGGGGTCAAGGTTTTAAGAGGGGGGTTATTGAAATTATAAGAAAAAATCGTATATTTTTTTATGATGATAGAGATGAAATGTCTTTTTGTTATCTTTTTTTCTATTGTTATTTCTGTGCAAACTATTAATAAATATTTAAATAATAAAAAAAAAATGTTTTATACAAAAAGATAAAGGTTTACTGATAGCTTTATTAGATGAACTCCAAAAGGCAGAAATATTATTTAAACATGAACAAGGGAACTTGCAAGAAATAGAACATGAATGGTCTGAATTTTCAGGTCACTCTTGGTGGTCAAAATTTAACCTACTGTATCAATGTGGGGAAAAACTTCAGTTGCTTCTGCAGCAGGAAATATTTTATTACATCCTATAATAATTATTTTTATCACTATCATATTATGTATTGTGTAAAGAAAACAAAACCTCAGCGCTCAGGACTTCCTATTTACCACACAAATCCCCGTGAGATGCTGCTGTGCACAGGTACAAAAGACCAAAAAACTTTTAACAATGGAAACCAGCGCAAACCCACATGATCAATTACATTACTCAGCTTAAAAAAACATTAATGTGCTGATAAAGATATATATAATAAATTATATATAAATATAAATTGATATAAAAAAAATATATATAAACATTAGAATCATAAGTCCAGTGACAAAAAAAAAAAGTGACAAAAAAAAATCCAAAAAACTCAGAAAATATATATATATAATTACAGTCCCGTGACAAAATTAAATCAAATTAAATTATAATTTGGTTCTTCCGTGTTACTGATCCCTTCACCATCCACCAGTGCAGAAATCAACATTAGCCGCACTCACCAGATATTGGTGAGTCACACGCCTTTCAGGATTGTTAAGGGCATCCTGGACCCCCTTTACTTTGTGTGAGACTCCAAATGCTGTTTCTCTTATGTCTAGGTACCTCTTCTGCTTACTCCTCTCACCGAATCCCCCAAGGAAAATCAGGAAGAAGAAAAGACCATAGCGTGATACCGTAGTAATTTCTCCTCAAATTAATCTCTCCAGACCACTCACATTCTTTTGCGGGATATAGCCCGCCTTTTATTCAAAACAACAATGATTTTCTTCTAAAATGATCCACTTTTCATGTACATCGATTTTTGTAAGAGACCCCACAGTTTAGTGTACAGCAGGATGGCAGACCTCAGCTACAGACTCATCTACTAGACTAAGATGGCCCCTTGGAACGCACCTCCGGCGTGCGCTCCACTCACGGAAATGACGTCAGACGACGGACCAGGCAACCGGAAGTGCGCACTTCCGGTTGCCTGGTCCGTCGTCTGACGTCATTTCCGGTGAGTGGTGCGCACGCCGGCGGTGCGTTCCAAGGGGCCATCTTAGTCTAGTAGATGAGTCTGTAGCTGAGGTCTGCCATCCTGCTGTACACTAAACTGTGGGGGTCTCTTACAAAAATCGATGTACATGAAAAGTGGATCATTTTAGAAGAAAATCATGTTGTTTTGAATAAAAGGCGGGCTATATCCCGCAAAAGAATGTGTGAGTGGTCTGGAGAGATTAATTTGAGGAGAAATTACTACGGTATCACGCTATGGTCTTTTCTTCTTCCTGATTTTCCTTGGGGGATTCGGTGAGAGGAGTAAGCAGAAGAGGTACCTAGACATAAGAGGAAACAGCATTTGGAGGTCTCACACAAAGTAAAGGGGGTCCAGGAGCCCTTAACAATCCTGAAAGGCGAAATTATAATTTAATTTGATTTAATTTTGTCACGGGACTGTAATTATATATATATATTTTCTGAGTTTTTTGGATTTTTTTTGTCACTTTGTTTTTTTGTCACTGGACTTATGATTCTAATGTTTATATATATTTTTTTATATCAATTTATTTATATATAATTTATTATATATATCTTTATCAGCACATTAATGTTTTTTTAAGCTGAGTAATGTAATTGATCATGTGGGTTTGCGCTGGTTTCCATTGTTAAAAATATTATGTATTGTATTTCAATTATGTTTGATATGTAAGAGGTTTCTATAAGCAAATTAAAATGAGAAGTTTCTATAAGCGAATTAGAAGTGAAATTAGGAAAAGAGATGATTTATTACAAAATATACTTAAGAGAAAAATACTTTCTGGTTTTGCTGACTCAGTTACAAATAATGATACATTTGAAGTTACAATTTGAAGTTACTAAATCAAAACCTGTGTGAATGTGATATAGAAGGTGTGCGATTGATATATAAAATATGATTTTTTCATATTTCAGAGGGGAATGTAATATTAATTTTTAATATCTAAATTTGAATTCAGTCTCTAGTAAGTTCCTGGCCAGGATATATATACAGGATATATAATGTACCCTCTATTTGGATGTGAATGGAAGGTTTTGAACTGAGTAGTAACAGATGTGAATTATTTGTCTGGTGTTGGATAATTACGGAAGGCAAGGTCTAGTTTATATTTTCTTAAGAATAAGCCTATGTAATGTATACTTTGTTATGATTTCATATACTGAGTCTGAGAGTTTAAATTGTAATCCATAAATCACAGTTGTTCAGACAGCTGAATTCTACTATGTAACATAAGACTTCAGTTTTACTCCCTGCAGATTGTCCTTGTCTATCATGTTAATTAGCCTAGCTGAGGCTAAAAAGGAACACATGTTACTAGCCTAAATTACAGTGGGAGGTGAAAAAGGGAGTGGTTAATGAGCCAGGGAATTTGAAACAAAAGACTGTGGGAGGGCTTGATTTCTGGAGCCATTTTAAAGCACATGTTTGCTTAGTCAAAGGGGGGCACTTCACTTCATACAAAGGACACTCACACACACTTACACAAAGGATAAGCACATGGACACATGCTGAACAAAAGAACTACATATTTTGCTTTTATTCAAGGAACGAACAACTTATATTCTTTATTTTTATTTTATTTTAAGCTACATATCTTTTTGTATTTTAAATGACTACTTTTGTATTGACTTGTACCTTTTGGTGTTTGATCAAATAAAGTCACACTGGTTTTTCTTAACTGACTCTGAAAAGGATTTATTCCCACAATCACCTACAGACACAGGAATACTAATAGAGTTTTTTCACAACTCTAAAATTCCAACAATGTGGTATCTCTATTTATATATTTAATACCCCACCAAGTTGGTCTGATGGCATTATGTTCTTTCTTCTCCAAAGATTAATCTATGAGCTCTAGACAAGCTCAGTTTTTGGTAGACAGCACAAGATTCTGCTTAGAGCACAACTATTTTTTGTTTGCTGATGAATTCTACCTACAAACCCTTGGCACTGCTATGGGTGCTAATTTTGCCCGGTGTATACTAATATTGCTATGGGTAATTGGGAGAAGTATGTCTGGTGAAACAATCTCTTTGCCCAATATCTTACCTTTTATGCCAGATACATAGATGGTATCATCATCATTTGGTGTGACTTCTCCTCCTTTGTTTCCCATTGCAATAATAATTCTCTAGGTTTTACATTCACTTCTGTTTTTGATCTAGACAAATTGGTCTTTCTAAATTTGGAACTCAGGCTTGATGGTACAAATAATGTGACTACACTACACTACACCCACCAGCTTAAGGTAAATTACTATAAATCCACGGCAGGAAATTCTCATCTACGTTACAGTAGTTGTCACTATCCAGCCTGGCGGAGCAATATTCCTTAGGGTCAGTTCCATCGCCTGAGACATAATTGTTCCAAGGTAGAGGATTATCTCAAACAAGATGAAACCTTGATAAAAAAAATTCTGAAAAGGGCTTTTCAGATACCTTGATTTCAGAAGCATATGCTAAACATGTATCTGTCTTACCGAAAAATAATCTAATACAGTTAGAATTGTTACTGGCTTTAATAATAAATACAAGTCAATTTCAGGCATCATCCACAAACATTGGAATATACTAAAACTGGACCTAGAACTTGGCTCATTATTACCATTGGATCCTGCTGTTACTTTTAAGTGTGCTTCTATATTAAAAAAATTTTAGCTCCCAGTAAGTTAGAAACATGTAAAAAAACAAGCACCCTTTCAGATATACATTCTTTCATTGATAGTATAATAGGAATTTTCCAATGTCGCAAAAAGGAATGTTTAACCTGTCAGTCCATTCACCATAGACGATCCAGCTTCTTGGACAGTAAGGGGAACAAATTTAGGATTAAACAATTTATCACTTGCTGTTCTGAATTTGTTATTTATACTCTACGCCAGGGCTTGAAAAAGCTGCTCGCCCGCTCGCCAAATGCGAGGAGAAATTCCTCTGTGGCGAGCGGTGAGCTGCTGCAAGTGGCGAGCACAGATGAAGAAGCATAGAGCGACTGCACATACGCTCCAAGCCTCATTGTGAAGCCGAGTTCTGGTTTACAACTTCCGGTTTCCGTGGCATTGCCATTACACTGGCAGCGCCGCTGAGGGGACACATGCAGGAGAGGTTTGCTCTCCTACACTGAGAGGAGACACCCTCTCCACCACCATGGGGGACTTGAGGCCCGCTCTCCACCGCCGTGGGGGACATGAGGCCCGCTCTCAACTGCCTTGGGGGACATGAGGCCCGCTCTCCACTGCCTTGGGGCACGAGGCCCACACTCCACCGCCTTGGGGGACACGAGGCCTGCTCTACACCGCCTTGGGGGACACGAGGCCCGCTCTGCACTGCCTTGGGGGCACGAGGCCCACTCTCCACCGCCTTGGGGGACACGAGGCCTGCTCTACACCGCCTTGGGGGACACAAGGCCCGCTCTGCACTGCCTTGGGGCACATGAGGCCCGCTCTAGACCGCCTTGGAGGACACGAGGCCCGCTCTAGACCGCCTTGGAGGACACGAGGCCCGCTCTACACCGCCTTGGGGGACACGAGGCCCGCTCTACACCGCCTTGGGGGACACGAGGCCCGCTCTACACCTCCTTGGGGGACACGACTCCCACTCTTCACCTGTTTATTTTCCTAGGATCGCCATTGGTCCTTCACAATTGTAATGCATGGACAGACCCACCAAGCAAGCAGCTGTGCTCCGCCCTGCTCCTGAAAGGCAGCCTAGCCAGTAGACACACTGATCCACTAGAGCAGCCTTCAATCAGGCCAGCCTTTAATCTGAACTGCCTTTAATCTGAAGTGGCATTAATCTGAACTCCCATTGAGTTTAACTGCCTTTCATCTGAACTCCTTTTGATCTGAACTGCTGTTGAGCTGAACTGTCTTGTTTAATCTGAACTGCCGTTGAGCTGAACTGCCTTGTTTAATCTGAACTGCCGTTGAGCTGAAATGCCGTTAAGCTGAACTGCCGTTAATCTGAACTGCCTTTGATCTGAACTGCCTTTGATCTGAACTGCCCTTGAGCTGAACTGCCTTGTTTAATCTGAACTGTCGTTAATCTGAAGTGGCATTAATCTGAACTGCTGTTGATCTTAATTGCCTTTCTTCTGAACTCCCTTTGATCTGAACTGCTGTTGAGCTGAACTGCCTTGTTTAATCTGAACTGCTGTTGAGCTGAACTGCCATTAAGCTGAACTGCCATTAATCTGAACTGCCTTTGATCTGAACTGCCTTTGATCTGAACTGCCGTTGAGCTGAACTGCCTTGTTTAATCTGAACCTCCGTTAAACTGAACTGCCATTAAGCTGAACTGCCTTTTTTTAATCTGAACTGCCGTTAATCTGAACTGCCTTTGATCTGAACTGCCTTTGATCTGAACTGCCATTGAGCTGAACTGCCTTGTTTAATCTGAACGTCCGTTGAGCTGAACAGTTGTTGAGCTGAACTACCGTTGAGCTGAACTGCTGTTAAACTGAGCTTCCGTTAAACTGAACTGCCTTGTTTAATCTGAATTACCGTTAATCTGAATTGCCTTTGATCTGGACTGCCTTTGATCTGAACTGCCTTTGATCTGAACTGCCATTGAGCTGAACTGCCGTTAAACTGAACGGCCGTTAAGCTGAACTGCCTTGTTTAATCTGAACTGCTGTTAATCTGAACTGCCTTTGATCTGAACTGCCCTTGAGCTGAACTGCCTTGTTTAATCTGAACTTCCGTTAAACTGAACTGCCTTGTTTAATTTGAACTGCCTTGTTTAATCTGAACTGCCGTTGATCTGAACTGCCTTTGATCTGAACTGTCTTTGATCTGAACTGCCCTTGAGCTGAACTGCCGTTAAACTGAACTGCCTTGTTTAATCTGAACTGCCTTGTTTAATATGAACTGCCGTTGATCTGAACTGCCATTGATCTGAACTGCCTTTGATCTGAATTGCCATTGAGCTGAACTGCCTTGTTTAATCTGAACTACCGCTGAGCTGAACTGCCTTGTTTAATCTGAACTGCCGTTAAGATGAACTGCCTTGTTTAATCTGAACTGCCTTGTTTAATCTGAACTACCATTGATCTGAACTGCCGTTGAGCTGAACTGCCTTGTTTAAACTGAACTGCCATTGAGCTGAACTGCCATTGAGCTGAACTGCCGTTAATCTGACCTGCTGCTCAGATGACCTGCCATTAATCTGCCTTCAAGCAGACCAGCCTTTTGAGCAGGCCATCAATCAGACCAGCCAGCAGACCAGACTTTAATCAGGCCATCAATCAGACCAGCCAGCAGACCAGACTTTAATCAGGCCATCAATCAGACCAGCCATCAATCAGAAGAGCCATCAATCAAGCCAGCCAGCCAGTCATCAATCAAGCCAGCCAGTCATCAATCAAGCCAGCCAGCAGACCAGCGTTTAATAGGCTCAGCCAGCAGAAAGGCCTATAGGCAGCCAAGACCGGCCTTGACAGTGCAACTTGCATGATCACATGTCATGGAGGATCTTCCTCAGTCTGAGTCATCTGTGGCAGCCCAGACGTAATACAAAAAAGTGGTCCTAATTTCCAGTATTCAACCCATATCTCATGCTTGTGAGTTTTTCCTAATTTCAAACCCTATCGAAAAAGAGAATGAATCAATAGCTAATTCAGTTGCTAGTTGTAGTTTGCCACAAACTTGCACTGCTGTAATAACTCAAAAGACAAATGATGATGATACCGGAAAGACTGAAAGGAAAAAAATAACTTGAATTTCTTAGTAAGTTTACAGAAGATGGAAAACTACATGGGCTGCAGCTGACCAACCTTCAAGCTGGTAACAGAGAATTTCAGTCTATACGCCAATCTGTATTGGCCAAAGCAGAAAGATATTTAATTTTGAGGCTTTCCTCATTGTCCTCAGATATTGTACAATCTTTCAATATATTTAACAGCGTGTCTTGGCCAGACAAAGCACACATCCTCAACTTTGGATTGACTGAGTTGCACAGAATTGCAAAACATGTTTTTGATAATCAGTTTGAGGACAACATTGACCTGTTAGAAGCAGAGTGGGCTGACCTAAAACTCTCCATTCAAAATAGACTCTCATTTAATGAGACTCTGAAAAGATTGAATCTGTAGAAAGAAAGATTCAGCAACATACTCCCTCTTTTCAATTTCTGTGCCGTACTTCCACCAACAACCGCCTCATGTGAATGTGGCTTTAGCTACCAAAACAGAATAAAGACAGTCTATCGTTCATCACTGACACTGGAGACTTTGGATGATCTTTTGATGATTGCCATTAATGGACCACCACTAAAAGATTACAATCCAAACACTGCCATTGATAAGTGGTATTTTTCTTCAGAAAGGGGACGTTACACAAGTTTTGGTCCTGCTGTAAAACGAAAACCATAGCAAATATTGATGTGAAACTGGCTTCCTACTGCCTTTTTGGCATCCAAAAAATAATATTTTGGTGTTTTTTTTCTTTATTGAATAGAATGCAATCCACACACAGCCATTGAAGTGGTATTTTGCATCAGAAAAAGGGTATTACACAAGTCTTGGTCCTGCTGTACAACGAAAACCATAGCAAATCTTGATGTGAAACTGGCTTTCTACTGCTTTTTGTCAAAAAAATTATTTTTTTGGTGTTTTTTTTCTTAATGGAATAGATTGCAATCCACACTGCCATTTTATTTTCATCAGAAAGAAGGGTATTACACAAGTCTTTCCTGCTTACAATGAAAACCATAGCAAATCTTTATGCAAAACTGGCTTCCTACTGCTTTTTGTTTTATTTTTTGGTTCTTATGAATAGATTGCAATCCACACACAGCCACTGAAGTGGTATTTTGCATCAGAAAAAAGGGGTATTACACAAGTCTTGGTCCTGCTGTACAAGCAAATCTTCAAAAACTGGCTTCCTACTGCTTTTTGTCATCCAAAAAATGATTTTTTGGTGTTTTTTTTCTTCATGGAATAGATTGCAATCCACACACAGCCACTGAAGTGGTATTTTGCTCAGAAAAAAGGGTATCTTGTTGAAATGGCTTTATGTTGAATGTTTACTAATGTTATGCCATGTTTTTTGGCATCTAAATAAGCACTTTTTTGTTTTTTCTTAATGCACTACTTCTCTAAGCTGTCTTTTAATAAGATGCTGGAGATAAAAAATGCAAAATGTTTACTATTGTTATTTATTTTATGCAATGTTTTTTGGCCATCAAAGAGGCACTTTTTTCTTTTTTTCTTAATGCCACACTTCTCTAAGGTCTCTGCTGGAGATAAAAAGTACAACATGTTTACAGTAGCTATTATTCCATGTTTTTTGGCATCAAAATAAGCACTTTTTCTCATGCTATACTTCTGTAAACTAAACTTACATCTTTTAAAAGAGACTTTAGTTACTAAAATCTCTTTTTAAAGAAGCAGGAGATAAACCCAAAAAATGCAAAATGTTCCTACAGGTTTAAAGATGTAAAACGTGATATTTTGATTGCACCCTATTGCTATTAAGCTATTGCTGTTATGTTTAAATTGACATAATAAAGCTATGTTATAATTGCAGTTTTTTATATTGTGTGGACTCTTTATTCTAAAGAAAAATGTAATTTCATAAGCTTTAAGGGGCCGGGGTTGGAGGTGGGGTTGTTGGGGTTGGGGGCGGATCTGGGCAAAGGTTGGGTGGGGCAACTTGTGGAGAGTAAGGTTTGTGCCTGGCTAGTAGGTCTGGACTCGAAATTTTAACCCCTGCTCTACGCTGCCCATGTAAACTGTTATATGTTGGTTGCACTAAACATACATTACGTAAACGGGTTGGTGAACATTGCCAACTTATTGTAGACGACAATGACCAACATACTGTAGTGTCCCATGCCATTTTCTCCTTTGCCATAATAAAGATTTCAAATTAATGGAGGTTTTGGCGATTGAATGCATTAATGACACATCTTTGAAAGATTTCCCCTTCTTTGTAGAAGGGAAACTTTATGGATATTTAAAGTAGGAACCATGACACCTGATGGGTTAAACAAGGACCCAGAAGTACATTGTATAATGTATCTTAAATTGAAATTGTTACCTATCTGATTGACGTAATATAAAATACAATCTGAGACCTGTTTGATAGGTTCCCATTGTTATTAAATTTTTTTCTAGCATATGCTGATGTGTTACATATTGAACCTACTTTTTCTTCTTCCTCCTCTTTTTTTTTTTTTAATTAGGTATAAATTGTTTTATTTTTGACCATTTTCTCTGATTTTTTATTCTTCACTAATTGACATGAGAAATAGATCATATTATTTATATTATGCACTAATGTCCCTTCTCAGTGTAGACAAGACATGTAAAAAATGTTTTTGGTCATATTTATATTTATTCATTTTTACTACTTGGATCAGTAGTTTTATTGTGACCCAATTTCTTTTAAATTGCATCAATCTTCTGTAATAGTATTTTATTGTATTTTTATTTAATTTATAGTGGTGAATTATAGGACCGGTTTATAGGGCATTAGGTGTATATGCTGAATCTCAGAACGGGGGTGTGCATACCCAATACCCAAGAACCAATGGAAATGGAACCATGTGCGTTTTTGTAAACCACACGGTGGAGTGCACTATTGAATTAAGATTTAATACTCCTGACAAAGCTCCATTATAGGAGCGAAACATGTTGAGTTTGATTTAATTTTTGTCTTTTTGATTTGGGAGCACCTTTCTGAGTGCTTTTATTGATATATTTTATAGGATGGAGATCAAACAGCTCTTCCTACCTCCTTGGTACCCATAGGGAATGTGTGTTTACTGGGATGCTCATTCAATGTGCATTCTGGAAAACACTAGTTATGAGGTTGGGGTAGCTCATGAGATATAGCAATTAGAGCTAGAAGTCTACTTCCCCCCTCCCCTTTAGAGTCAGCTTGCCAGAGATAGCTTCCAGTTTGGGACCTAGGTGATCATTGCCTCTTTCAATAATGGGTGGATTCAGATGTGTCAATCATATCTTACCATTTTTGACAAGAAAAGGTGATTCATTTTTCCACTCTTTAAAAGTGTTGGTAGTCACCAATCTGGAGGTACTGGCATATAGTCCTCCAATTATGGTGTCTTTTTAATGTTAGGCGAATATACATTTTCACCTGAAGCACTTGGGAGGATTATTTGGTATTGCTGGTTTGTAGCATCATACTCAAAACGACTTGAGGCTGTAATTGATGCTAAAGGTGCTTCAACAAAGTATTGGGCAAAGGCTGTGAAAACTTATGTACATGTCTTTTTTTTCGTTTTTTATTTTTAATAAATTGCAAAGATTTCAAAACAAACTTCTTTCACATTGTCATTATGGGGTATTGTTTGTAGAATGTTGAGGTAAAAAAAATGAATTTAATCTATTTTGGAATAAGGCTGTAACATAACAATGTGGCAAAAGTTAAGCGCTGTGAATACTTTCTGGATGCACTGTATATAGTAAAGATCCGTCATTGGAAATATCAAACAATCTTCTCCAAAGACCATCATTTGCTTGTCAGGGAAGTAGAATTCAAGGTAACTTATAGCAGTAAATCAATGGATGTGGTAGAAATTTTGCCACAGAATGTATTTTGTAATGTTGATAGGCCGAGCTTTACTTCTTTTGTTTCAATTATCCAAAATGCTTAACATTCAGTTTATATTTATTCATGATCAGCTAGGTAAATTCATTTCAATGTTGACTTAATTTTGTTTACTAAAGTCATCTGCAAGTCATAGGATATTCAGCTGATAGAGCTGTGATTACCAAGTTCTTTTTTTTTTGTAAAATAAACCTTCAATTCACTATTCATTACTATCTATTCTTTTCTTGTCTATATGTAGGTAACTTAAATCATTATTTTAGTTATTTTATATAAATGATCAAAAAAGACATTGAAAAAATATTTATTTAATCACAAACAAGAACATTGTAATGGAGTGCCGCTGTCCTCACCATACTAAGATACAGGTACAAGATGCTTTTTTTCCACAATCCCCTGGGTTCCCACAAGCCTGTGGGCTCGTGGACATACGCAGGGAATATATGCTTCTCGATTTTCCACCCTCAGTTTCTGCAAAGAGACTGCACACGATAAGGCAGGGATGGCTGGGCATGTGATCTGAAGCCAGGTCCACTGTTAGTCCTGGCAGGTGGGCAGTCAGACAGGAGAACATTAGCATTCAGCTTCTAGGGAAGACCCAGTCACTGCTGGAAATACAAATGCTACCATAGTACTACTCTTCAGCTGAAGTAGCCCTAAATCTACAGCCACCTGCCTGTGGTACAAGCCCTGGGACTCCTGTCTCCGCTCTCCTGTGGTGCCAGCCTAGTGATTTCTCCAGCTGTTCACCTGTGTACCCAGACCTACTTTGAACTTCACTGTGAGAGACACTGTTATGTCACTGTAGTATACACCATTTGGGCATATATATTTGGAGCAAGGCACTGATGTTGTAGGAATTTTAGTTGAAAAGTGGGAGACTTTTTTGTGCTTCTGCTTAGCACTGAATTTTATAGTTTAGTATATTTTTTTGTTGGTGAGCATGAAAGTTTTTTGTTTTTTAGTTTAAAAAAAATAATTAGTAGAACTATTTTACAAAAATATAGGAATAGCTATTTTATTTCTAAGAAAAGTAATTTTATTAAGAAGTAAATATCAATGCATTTTCTCGCAATTGAGCATCAAAGTGCTTATAGACATAGTAAGATGAGAGTTAGGGTCTATGGGGCAACCGGAGAAATTAATTGTTCACTGGAGAGAATGGTAAGTAGTCTAGTCTGAAAACCGTGTCTGACCACTGTTTGGTTGGAGACAGTATTGTCTGCAGGGCTCCTTGCCACCTCTGTCTATAGGCCTGGACCACGGGCGGACTGATTATTCAGGAATTCAGGCATTTCCCGAGGGCCTGGGGTCAGTAGGGTCCCAGTGAGAGGCTCACTGGGCACAATTCACTAAGCGGTATCTTACCGCATCCGAGTATGCGGTAGGATACCACATAGCATTTTTTAAAAAAAAGTTTGAATTGACTAAGCAACGCTACTAAAATACCGCATGAGTTATCTTATCAAGTCATGCAGTATTTTTATTAGTGAAAACCATTCAGCTGTCATCGGGGTTCCCCACTGACAGCTGAATGTAAAAGAAAGAATTGCCAACAATTTAAAAATAATAAAAAAAGAGCGCGGGGGTCCCCCTCCATCCATACCAAGCCCTTTGAGTCTAGTATGGATTTTGAGGGGAACCCCCACACCAAAATGTTTTAACAAATGGCATGGGGGTCCCCCCAAAATCCATACCAGACCCTTATCCAAGCATGCAGCCCGGCAGGTCAGGAAAGGGGGGGACGAGCGAGCACGCCCCCCCCTCCTGAACCATACCAGGACACATGCACTCAACATGGGGGGGTGCTTTGGGGCAGGGGGCTCCCCCCAAAGCACTTTGTCCCCATGTTGATGGGGACAAGGGCATCTTCCCCACAACCTTGGACTGTGGTTGTGGGGGTCTGCGGGTGGGGGGCTTATCGGAATCTGGAAGCCCCCTTTAGCAAGGGGGCCCCCAGATCCCGCCCCCCCATGTGAATGAGTATGGGTTACATGGTACTGCTACCCATTCACAAAAAAAAAAGTGTGTAGTGTGAAAAAAGACAGGAGCCAGTCTTTAAAAGTCTTTTATTAAAAGAAGGAAAATAAAAGAATGTCCCCTGAAGTAGATCCAACGTCAATCACAATGTCCGCCGCCGCCGCAACCGCCTGAAAAAAGAAAAAATTTAAAAAGGATCCGCTCCTGACACTGGCTCCCGGCACTCTGACTGCTCTGCTGGCTTGACAGTTCTTTAATATGTAAGGGGCGTGGCCATCCAGTGACATCACATGTGTGACCCCGCCCCCTAGTAACATTATTGACCCAATATGCCCTGGTTGATAACGCCACAAGGGGCGGGGTCACACACGTGATATCCCCAGGTGGCCATGCACCCCATACTCATTCACATGGGGGGCAGCATCTGGGGTCCCCCTTGCTAAAGGGGCTTCCAGATTCCGATAAGCCCCCCACCCACAGACCCCCGCAACCACAGTCCAGGGTTGTGGAGAAGAGGCCCTTGTCCCCATCAACGTGGGGACAAAGTGCTTTGGGGTGGGAGATATGGCAATTAGAGCTAGAAGTCCACTTCCTCCCAGGGGTGGACTGACCATTTGGAAACTCAGGCACTGCCCGAGGGCCCGGGGTCAGTAGGGGGCCCCATGAGGTGCCCCTGGTACCTTTTTCATAGGCTTTTTTGAGTTTGAGCAAGGACACAGGGGCCCCATGATCCCCTATTGCCCAGGGGCCCCATGAGTTGTCAGTCCGCCCCTGCTTCCTCCCCTCCCCTTTAGAGTCAGTTTGCCAGAGATAGCTTCCAGTTTGGGACCTAGGTGATCATTGCCGCTTTCAATAATGGGTGGATTCACATGTATCAATCATATCTTACCATTTCTGACAAGATCTAGTGAGTAATTTTTCCGCTATTTAAAAGTGTTGGTAGTCACCAGTCTGGAGGTACTGGCATATAGTCCTCCAATTATGGTGTCTTTTTAATGTTAGGCGAAGATACATTTTCTCCTGAAGCACTTGGGAGGATTATTTGGTATTGCTGGTTTGTAGCATCATACTCAAAACGACTTGAGGCTGTAATTGATGCTAAAGGGGCTTCAACAAAGTATTGAGCAAAGGCTGTGAATACTTATGTACATGTCTTTTTTTTTTCATTTTTTATTTTTAATAAATTGCAAAGATTTAAAAAAAAACTTCTTTCACGTTGTCATTATGGGATATTGTTTGCAGAATGTTGAGGAAAAAAAATGAATTTAAACTATTTTGGAATAAGGCTGTAACATAACAAAATGTGGCAAAAGTTAAGCGCTGTGAATACTTTCTGGATGCACTGTACAGTATATAGTAAAGATACATCATTGGAAATATCAAAGAACCTTCTTAAAAGATCATCATTTGCTTGTCAGGGAAGTAGAATTCAAGATAACTTATAGCAGCAAATCCATGGATGTGGTAGAAATTTTGCCACAGAATGTATTTTGTAATGTTGATAGGCCGAGCTTTACTTCTTTTGTTTCAATTTTCCAAAATGCTTAACATTCAGTTTATATTTATTCATGATCAGCTAGGTAACTTCATTTCAACGTTGACTTAATTTTGTTTACTAAAGTCATCTGCAAGTCATAGGATATTCAGCTGATAGAGTTGCGATTGCCAGGTCCTTTTTTTTTGTCAAATAAACCTTCAATTCACTATTTATTACTATCTATTCTATTCTTGTCTATATGTAGGTAACTTAAGTCATTGTTTTAATTATTTGATATACATTATCAAAAATGTAAAAAAATCTAGAACAAAAGACATCGAAAAAAATGTTATTTAATCACAAACAAGAACATTGTAGTGGAGTGCCACTTTCCTCACCATACCCAGATACAGGTACAAGATGCTTTAACTTTTTTTCCACAATCCCCTGGGTTCCCACAAGCCTGTGGGCTTGTGGACATACGCAGGGAATATATGTTTCTCGATTTTCCACCCTCAGTTTCTGCAAAGAGACTGCACTCGATAAGACAGGGATGGTTGGGCATGTGATCTGAAGCCAGGCCAGGTCCACTGTTAGTCCTGGCAGGTGGGCATCCAGACAGGAGAACATTAGAATTCAGCTTCTAGGGAAGACCCAGTCACTGCTGGAAATACAAATGCTACCATAGTACTACTCTTCAGCTGAAGTAGCCCTAAATCTACAACTACCTGCCTGTGGTACAAGCCCTGGGACTCCTGTCTCCGCTCTCCTGTGGTGCCAGCCTTGTGATTTCTCCAGGTGTTCACCTGTGTACCCAGACCTACTTTGAACATCACTGTGAGAGACACTGTTGTGTCACTGTAGTATACACCATTTGGGCATATATATTTGGAGCGAGGCACTGCTGTTGTAGAAATTTTAGTTGAAAAGTGGGAGACTTTTCTGTGCTGCTGCTTAGCACTGAATTTTATAGTTTAGTATTTTTTTTGTTGGTGAGCATGAAAGTTTTTCGTTCTTTAGTTTTAAAAAAAAAATAATATAATAATTAGTGGAACACTATTTTACAAAAATATAGGAATAGCTGGTGGCTCATAGGTTGTTAAGGACTCCCCGCCCCCCATTCCTTAACAACCTGTGACAGTACTGACAGATACCAGTACATGCAGCACGCCTGGACCAATACTTAATTACTGCATGCATTTAATTATTTCCTTTTGGGAATTGACTTGACATACTACCCACCACCATACACTCCACACTCCTCTCCCTGTACATGTTACCAACTGCCATACACCTGCACTCTTCTCCCTGTACATACTACCCACCACCATACACTCTGCACTCCTCTCCCAGTATATACTACTCCCCGCCATACACTCCGCACTCCTCTCCCTGCACATACTACCCACCGCCATACTGTCAAGGTCCTACCTTTCCTCAGGACTTGTGCTGCTCCATGTGCTGGCATCCATCTTAGGTGTCTGAAAAGCATTGTGGGATCCTTTATGCTTTCAGCCCTCTGCGGCTCCTCCCCCAGGAGGTGGTGGCTTATCACATTTAAGTCTGCTGTTTGCAGCTGTCCATTGCATTCGTGTCCTGTCTGTTGCACAGCAGCAAGTTCCCTGTTTAGTTTCTCATTGCTCTCCTGGATACCGACTCGGCTTTGGCAAGACTCCTTCCTGGCTTCTGACCCCGGCTCTGGCGACCATCCTTCCTGGCTTCTGACCCCAACTCTGGCGATCATCCTTCCTGGCTTCTGACCCCAACTCTGGCGATCATCCTTCCTGGCTTCTGACCCCGACTCTGGCGACCATCCTTTCTGGCTTCTGACCCCGGCTCTCGCGACCATCCTTCCTGGCTTCTGTCCTACCAAGTCATCCGCTGTTGCTGTTGGACTTGCATAGACTCTGTCTTGTTTTTGTATAATAAACCTACCTTTAATTGCACCTCCTTGTGTGTCTGGCTCCTCGCTCCCTGACACATACACTCCGCACTCCTCTCCCTGCACATACTACCCACCGCCATACACTCCGCACTCCTCTCCCTGTACATACTACCCACCGCCAAACACTCTGCACTCCTCTCCCTGTACATACTACCAACTGCCATACACTCCGCACTCCTCTCCCTGTACATACTACCCACCGCCATACACTCTGCACTCCTCTTCCTGCACATACTACTCACCGCTGTTCACTCCATACTGTATATTCCCTAGTTAACTTTTAAGACAATTTTTAAGCCCAATTGTTAGCACAATTTTAAACACATACCCTCTCTCACCCCCCTCACTCACCCCCTCCTCTCTCATCCCTTCCTCTCTCTCTCTCACTCCTCCTCCTCCTCTCTTTCTCTTACCCCCCTCTCTCACTCCCCTACCTCCCTTGCTTCCCCCAAATGGTAGCCATGTTTACACCCAAAGTGCCCAGTGACTTCTACTGAAAGAAGCCGAGAACATTCATGCCATTTTTGCTTCAGTAAATATTTAAATGTCCTTTCTATGCAGCTGAGCTAAAATATGTAGGTGGGGTGTTGTGTGGTTTTGGCTTGAGTGTAGGTGGAGAGACGGGGCCCCATTATCTTTTATTGGCCGGGGGCCCCATGAGTTGTCAGTTCACTACTGGATAGCTTATTTAAGACTGGACAGAGATGGATACAAGTACATTTGAATAATGAGTGATGGAGAGGGACACCGCTGGATGCTTTGAGGTCCCCAAATCTACCAACAAAGCACATTTTCAGGGGTTACAACATAGTAACAATCCTAGAGAAAGAGGTTACAATGGAAATAGGGGAAGAGGAGGATATAAAGGTAGAGGAGGAGGGCAACCAAGGGATGACAGATGTTTTGTATGTGGACAGGAGGGTCATTGGAAGAGAGACTGCCCAAATAGAGGAGGTAAACCAGCACCACAGGAGGCAAGGTGCAGGAACCCACCCATTGAGTACCCAGTCAGTTGGCAGAATCAAAGTCCACAATACGGCTGCCCTGAAGGTAAAAGCTCCCCCATATATTCAGCTGTCTCATATTCCCCAACAGGTATCTATAATAATTCTAGGAGATTAGGAATTTGAGAAAGGAAAATATGTTTTGTAATTGACACAGGTTTGAGCAGGTAAATTTTAAAGGAAGAAAATTATGTGGAACCACTTACTTTATGTGAGCCTTCTATGGGAATTAGAGGAGCAATTCTTCAAACTTTGAAGACCCCCTCCCCTACCTGGTAGAGAAGGAATTGCTAGTGAAGGAAATGACAATATTATTTGGCATGAATTTACCATAACTCCAGATTGCCTAGACAACCTGTTAGGAAGAGATTTACTTTGTTAAATGGGCACTATATTGGCACTTGATGAGGAAGGCATACACATGAGTACCCTCTTTTTGACATGCCCACAACTAACTGCTAGCCATGACCAGTTTTCCCAAATTACAGCTGGTGGCATAATTATGGAATTCCTGGTTGACCTGGGAGTCAGCCGGTGTAGTTTGAGGGACGACTATTATGAAGGGAAAAAAGAATGTGAACCTTCAATTGGTATCACAGGGGTATATGTCAAAACCTGGGAAACACCTCCTTTAAGTGTAGAAAACCCTTATGGGAAGGGTCCCATGGTGAATCATTCCTTCAAAATCATACCGGGATGCCCCATGAATCTTTTAGGCCGAGATTTGTTGGGGAAGTTCAGAGCTACAGTTAAAGTAAATGAGAAGGGAGGAGTGCACATGGAGTCACCACACTGTTTTGTGAGTATGGGAGATCTAGATAAAGTGAAGCCTGAAGTCTGGGCCACCAGTAAGTTAGATGTAAGGTATATTCCCTGTACACCTTACAAAGCCAGACTTAAACCTGGAAGTGGCCTAGTATACCAAAAGCAATATCCCTTGTCACAAGAAAAGATTGATGATAATTGTCAATAGTAGAGAAGCTCCTGAAAGAGGGAGTTTTTAAACCTGTGATTTCCCCATACAATACCCCGGTAAATCCAGTGAAGAAAGCTGATGGTGCTTTCTGTCTAGTGCA
>CATNWA010003533.1:0-18305 GCA_951230385.1 Staurois parvus | reverse complement strand
CCCTTCTTGCAAGGTAATGTTCTCACAATTATCTTTGTATAGTTATTTAATGCCGGCCATACATGGATTGAAATTTGCCCAATTATTTTTGTCCAAAATTCGGACCTAAGAATAATCGGACGATTTTCGCTCTGTTAGTTGGTCAATGGCACCGGCCGATTTTTGTGGTTCCTCCCCCATTTTCGGTGATCGGGCATGTTGGAAAATTTGTGAAAAACTATCGATTTTCGACTCGATGATGGTCACATCGTACGAATATGCGCATGAGCCGTGACCTGGAAGGAACAGAAGTTTTGCCTGTTATATGGGGTGAACTTTATGACTTGGTCGGCTGATTTTCCAAATCAATCGTTCAGAATTCGACCCATGCATGGCCTGCATTAGTAAAGTTTTGTACATAACTCTTTACATAAGTGACTCTGCATGGATATTTTTGATTAACCGACTGTATACAGTTTGTCCTGTTTTGTTTTTTGCTACATTTTTTTTTTTTTGTTTTTAACCCACATCAATATTTACTAGATTTATTTATTTATTTCAGGTACTTGTATAGCGCCATCAATTTACGCAGCACTTCACATATATATTGTACATTCACATCAGTCCCTAACCCTCAAGGAGTGTACAATCTAAGGTCCCTAACTCACACTCATACATACACAAACCCACGCAGTCACAGGGAGAAACATGCAAACTCCAGGCAGGTGGTGCCGGGGTTGGGATTCGAACCAGCGACCCGAGTACTGCCAGGAGGAAGTGCTAAGCATTTAACCACTGTGCTGCCCCATACTAGATGAGACAGAGAGCTAATAATTAGGTTTAACCGCCTCTTTTTGTGGCGTTTGTTGAGCTGGTTATCATTTACACTAAAGCATTTTCCCTGAGAGGTTTCTTCGGAGCCTCATGTTCCCTATACAGCTTTGTTGATGTCTTACATGAACTTTGGATATCCATCCTTCTAACCTAACATTCTACCAGCTCAAGTACGTTTGAGATTTTGGTACGATCCACCCTTATCCGACTCACTTGCCATTAGGACAGTGATATCCTTGCAGATTATTATTATTTTTATACAGTATTTATAAAGCACCGATAGTTCGCTCAGCGCTGTACATTACAAAGGGGGACAGAACATGTGACAGAACAATTCCAATACAATGCAAAACATGAGGGGATCAAGGGCCCTGCTCTTTCGAGCTTACAATCTAGGAGGGAGGGGATGGTGGTACAGGAGGAGATAGCTGTGGGGGATGGAGTGGTAGGAAGAGTGGAGGAGGTCGGCAAGTTAGCAGGGGGTGGGGTAGGCTTCCCTGAAGAGATGGGTTTTCAGGGTGCGCCTAAAGGAGAGGAGAGTAGGTGATAATCTGATAGGTTGGGGCAGGGAGTTCCAGAGGATGGGTGACACCCTGGAGAAGTCCTGGAGGCGGGCATGGGAGGAGGAGACCAGGGAACTAGAGAGAAGGAGGTCTTGTGAGGAGCGGAGTGTGCGTCCTGTTGGGTGGTACTTGGATATTAGGTCGGTGATGTAGTTCGGGGCAGTATGGTGGACAGCTTTGTACGTCAATGTTAGGATTTTGAATTTGATCCGTTGGGCAATCGGAAGCCAGTGGAGGGATTGGCAGAGGGGGGTGGCGGAGACGGAGCGGTTGGAAAGGTGAATGAGTCTGGCAGCCGTATTCAGGATGGACTGAAGCGGGGTTATAGCCAGCGGCGAGGCAGGCCAGTGAGGAGGGAGTTGCAGTAGTCGAGTCGTGATAGGATGAGGGAGTGGATGAGCTGTTTAGTGGTTTCTGGGGTTAGGAACGTGCGGATTTTGGCGATGTTGCGGAGGTGGAGTCTGCACGAGTTTGTTAAAGATTGGACTTGGGGCTGGAAGGATAGGTTGGAGTCCAGAATGGCACCAAGTACTCTGGCCTGCGGGGCGGGTTTGATGGTGGCGTCGTTGGATGTGACGGAGAAGTCAATGGGGGGTGGTGTCCAGGCTGGGGGGAAGTCAGTTCTTGAGAACACACTTAATACTGCCTATACCAGCACTGGAAATTTCTGAGAAACCAGAGATTATAAGGATAAATGACATTGCTGACAAATCTGTATATGTGGGATTGGTATTGTTTCGACAGTGGGAATCCAAGTCCTTTTGGGATCTCGGAAAAATCCACTCTTATCTGATTTGATCACCAAAAGGACACTGACTGCTTTTATGGAGGGAATATAATTCCAGGAAGCACACATTATGGATACCAGCGTGTGTAATTTCTGAGAATCTATATATTACCTGGATATTGACCTTTACTTACACGGATCCATGTGTGGGAATGTATTATCTCATCGGTGGATATCGGGTTCCAATATTGTGCGTTCCTGGGGACATTGTGAATATTTCTCCTGTTACGATTTAACAATAGAGAATTGAGCAATTGTTTCCAAAGGGATATTTCTAACACTGTACTCTGAAGCGGTATTCTAAGAAAAGTTCACGATGTGCTATTTCTTCTTTGAAGTGCAGATAGTACAAATACAATTTCAGTGGTAAATTAACTACTTCCATACTGTCTTAAATTTATGAGTGGCAAAGTAGCGGATGCCTATTTCAGCAGTGCCAGTAGGCCCAATAATGGCTGTTATGTCAGCTGTACCCTTTTTATTATTATTATTATTACCGTATTTTTCGCCGTATAAGACGCACCTGACCATAAGACGCACCTAGGTTTTAGAGGCAGAAAACAGGAAAAAAAAAATTCTGAACTAATGGACTGCAGACACAGTACAGGAGATGACCAGAGACTGCGGACAGCACAGAGATGACCAGAGACTGCGGACAGTACAGGGATGACCAGAGACTGCGGACAGCACAGGGATGACCAGAGACTGCGGACAGCACAGGGATGACCAGAGACTGCGGACACAGTACAGGGATGACCAGAGACTGCGGACACAGTACAGGGATGACCAGAGACTGCGGACACAGTACAGGGATGACCAGAGACTGCGGACAGTACAGGGATGACCAGAGACTGCGGACAGCACAGGGATGACCAGAGACCTTTGGACAGTACAGATGACTGCTGACCTTTGGGGAGGGGGGGGAGCGGGTACCTGAATTTGACAGGTTCTTACTTCCGCAGAGTTTTTGTTTGCGCTTACCTGTTCCTCGATCCAGCCGCACGCTGTCTTCCCGGCTTCTGTAATGGCGCTCGGCATGACAGCCGGGTGCCCAGTGCGCATGAGCGAGAAGCACTTGCGCTTTGTGATTGGTCCGGCGGCTTCTGGGATCTGTCATGTGTCCCAGGTACCGCCTTACCATTCACAAAAAGCACCGCTTCTTGCGCATGCGCACTTGGCACCCGGCTGTCATGCCCAGTGCCCACACTACAGAAGCCGGGAAGACAGCACGCCGCTGGATAGAGGAACAGGTAAGGTCCCGCTGCAGAGCTGAGCGGCCGGCCCGGTATTCTGACACGGCCGCGGTGGAAATACCGGACCGGCCGCTCCATATTCGCCTTATAAGACGCATTGACATTTCCCCCCCAGTTTTGGGGAAGAAAAAGTGCGTCTTATACGGCGAAAAATACAGTATACAGGATTTATGTAGCACCAACAGTTTGCGCAGCACTTTACAAAATGAAGGCAGACATTACAGTTACAATACAATTTGGTACAAGAGGAAGCAGAGGGCCCGGCTCGTTAGAGCTTACAATCTATGGCTCGGTTCTGACACAGTGTACAGAGCTGACCCGATTGGCCCTGTACCTTGTGCTTACTGTGATGACCAGTCACAGCAATCACAAATGTAAATAGTGCACTGTTTACATTGGAAAGCTCAACCTTTCCTCCTACAAGGGTCGGAGAAGGAACTAATGAATGTCTCTACAGTGGCCTATGTATCGACCCTTTACCTCCATTATCCTGTATATCTGTTCAATACCCCCCTGAGCTCTGTCCTCCCACTGTATGTGACCTGTACATTAACCCCTTTATCTACTCCTCCTGCTGTGTGTGACCTAGATAAGGGGTGTCAAACTGGCGGCCCTCCAGCTGTTGCAAAACTACAAGTCCCATCATGCCTCTGCCTTTGGGAGTCATGCGTGTAACTGTTAATCTTGCAATGCTTCATGGGACTTGTAGTTTGGCAACAGCTGGAGGGCTGCCAGTTTGACACCTGTGACCTAGATGTTTAACCACTTCCAAACCGGACACTTTTACCCCCTTCCTGACCAGGGCAATTTTCAGCTTTCAGCGCTATCACACTTTAAATGACAATTGCGCGGTCATGCAACACTGTGCCCAAATTAATTTTTTTACCATTTTTTTGAGACAGATAAAGCTTTATTTTGGTGGTATTTATTCACTGCTGGGATTTTTATTTTTTTTGCTATGTAAATGGAAAAGTCCCAAAATTTTTTAAAACAGTGTTTTTTTTTTAAAATTTTGAAAATAAATAATATTCCATCATAAATCTTGGCCAAAATTTATTCCGTTATCTTTTTAGTAAAAAAAAAAAATCCAAATTAGTTTATAACCAAAAATTATAATTTTTAAACATTTTTTTTTTACATTTTTATTTTATTTTTTTATATTTTTTTTAATTTTTTTTTTTTACATACTGTCACCCTAGCAGTACAGTGTCACCATGGTGACACTGTACTACTTGTGGGGGGGTGATGAAGATTTTTTTTTTTTTACACTGATTGCTTTTACACCCATAAAGGCTGTAAAAGCAATCATTTCTCCTCTCTGGCTGCATTCTTGCAGCCATTGAGAAGTACTGAGTGAGCTGTGATTGGTCACAGCTTGTCACATGGTACAAGGCTGTTGTGAATAGCCGTGTACCATGTGACCTATGTGATCATTCACAGATATCACACGTAGTAAGTGTAGCACTGCCCCTTGGGACAAGCTGGAATATATTATGGGTCCTGCGCTCAATAGATCCAACCCTAAGCAAACCCAATCCCTCTGGCACAACTGGAAATGAATAGCAAATACCCCGCCAAGAAATTTGCTGACACAGGGTTAAATGAAACAAGAACAATTTTATGGAGAATGAAATGCAGTGTAGAGGGGTGGGGTTCCCCTTTTAACTTCAAAACTTACTTTTCTTCTTTTATGCAATGCAGTAAATTTGGTCTGCCACTAGAGGGCTTCACAGCCAAGAGTCTCCGGATGGCAGAGTCGCACTTTAAGCAGAATACAACTGATATCAAACAAATAAACTTACTTATACTCTATCAATGAAATGTATTACCCACACCGGTGTATGATTCTGCTTCTGAGGGGCGTTAGCCAAAAATCACCTCAGAGTCAGAACAGAATGCAATAAAGAGGTACCTCTAATAAGGCTACTAAGCCAGATTCCCCCACTTCAGTCCTTGTAACGGTGGAGCTCTAGTTGGTGCACGTTTAGTCCTTACAATGAAGTAAATAGTAGCTGAAGGCTTCTTTGGAGTTTCAGCTGGTGTGGGTTACATCCAATTTCACTAGGTTTCTGGGCTGAGAGGGTCCAACCTCAGTGTCTAAACGCAACACAAAGCACCCCAAGACCAGGGGCAGTCGCAGGATGCAATCTCCCATTATGTGTCAGTCCCCGGGGCAGACAGTCTCAATTACACTGGTGGTGAGGGGCAAAGCAGGCAGGGGGATCTGTGGCTTGCACAGGGCCCCGGATGGGTGAGATCCCAGCAGTGGGGTGCGAATGTCCCAGTCTATATGCAAAGTGTAAATGGTGTGTCTTACTCTCTCCAGGGGGACAGCTCACCAGACTCTGAACACACAGCAGGGTCCCTCTATCCGCGCTGGGTGCTGTAGTGCCTCCTCCTCTGCTTGGACGGGCTCCACATGTCCCTGTCTTTTCTCCAGCCTCGTGTCTCTCTGTTCTCCCCTTCACTTCCTGCTTCCTCCCACCTCCCAGCGTTCTTTGCTGTGTAGTGGATGAGTCATGAACTTGGCAGAATGCCCAGGTTTTACAAATAGGGAGAGAGAGAAAGGACTGACTGCTGATCATGTGATTCCTTCTGAATCCTCTTGTACAAGGAGCCTGCTACATAAGTAATGATGTCACAAGTGACATCTTGCTTACTGCTTTGCATGTGATCACTGATTGGCAATCAGTGATCACATGATCGGGACCTCGTACAAAGGTCCCGTCCGACGATCGGTGTTTCACTGTGTCCGGAGGACACAGCGGGCACCGGATCGCGGTGCTGCACGCTCCCAGGGAGCGCGCAAAGCAGGGTGCGGGGAGGCCGTTTATAGACGGCCACCTGACCCTGCAGTGCCACCGTCTGGCTGTTTATATGCAACGGCCGGTTGGGAAGTGGTTAATGTATCTAATACAGTAAAGAAAATAAGTATTTGCTCCCCTGCTGATGTTGAATGTTTGCCCACTCACAAAGAAATGATCGGTCTAAAAATCGACTTCGGTGTATTGTAACACTGAGAGACAGAATAGCAATAAAAATTCAAAAGAAATGCATGTCTAATAAATTATGCACTGATTTGCATGTTCATGAGAGAAATAAGTATTTGCTCCCCTATCATTCATCAGGATTTCTGGCTACCAGGTGTCTTTCATACAGGTAACAAGCTGAGATTAGAAACAGTCTCTTAAAGGGAGTGCTGCTAATCTAATTTTGTTATCTATATAAAAGACACCTGTCCACAGGAGCCATCAAACCATCAGATTCCAAACTCTCCACCATGGCAAAGACCAAAGAGCTGTCCAAGGATGTCAGGGACAAGATTGTAGACCTACACAAAGCTGGACTGGGCTACCAAACCATCAAAGTGCAGCTTGGTGAGAAGGTGACAACAGTTTGGTGCAATGATTCGCAAATGGAAGAAACACAAAACTACTGTCAGTCTCCCTAGGTCTGGTGCACCATGCAAGATCTCACCTCGTGGAGTGTCAATGCTCATGAGAACAGTGAGGAATCACTCCAGAGCTACACGTGAGGATCTTGTCAATGATCTCCAGGCAGCTGGGACCACAGTCACCAAGAAAACAATTGGTAACACTCTACGCTGACAAGGATTGAAATCCTGCAGTGCCCGCAAGGTCCCTCTGCCAAGAAAGCACATGTCCAGGACCGTCTGAGGTTTACCACTGAACATCTGAATGATGCAGAGGAGGACTGGTTGAAAGTGTTGTGGTCAGATGAGACCAAAATCGAGCTCTTTGGCATCAACTCAACTCGCCGTGTTTGAAAGAGGAGGAGGAAAGCTGCCTATGACCCCAAGAACACCATCCCAACTGTCAAACATGGTGGTGGAAACATTCTGATTTTGGGGTGTTTTTCTGCTAAGGGGACAGGACAACTGCACCGCATCAAAGGGACGATGGACGGAGCAATGTACCATCAAATCTTGGGTGAGAACCTTCTTCCCTCAGCCAGGGCATTGAAAATGGGTGGTGGATGGGTGTTCCAGCATGACAATGACCCAAAACACACGGCCAAGGCAACAAAGGAGTGGCTCAAGAAGAAGCACATTAAGGTCCTGGAGTGGCCAAGCCAGTCTCCAGACCTTAATCCCACTGAAATACTGTGGATGGAGCTGAAAGTTTGAGTTTCCAAACGTCAGCCACCGATCTTTAATGACTTGGATAGGATCTGCTAAGAGGAGTGGGCCAAAATCCCTCCTGAGATGTGTGCGAACCTGGTGGCCAACTACAGGAGACGTCTGACCTCTGTGCTTGCCAACAAGGGATTTGCCACCAAGTACTAAGTCATGTTTTGTGAAGGGGATCAAATACTTATTTCCCTCATGAACATGCAAATCAGTCATCATTTGTTAGACATGCATTTCTACTGAATTTGTTGTTGCTATTCTGTCTCTCAGTGTTACAATACACCGAACATTCGATTTTTAGACTGATCATTTCTTTGTGAGTGGGCAAACATTCAAAATCAGCCGGGGAGCAAATACTTATTTTTTTCACTGTATACAATTGCCAAGTTCCATGTTTTAATCTCAATACTGGCATGTTTCTTAATTTCCAAAATATTTGTGACAAATAAATCAGATTACTTTATGTAATCCAAAAAGTGGCAATCTTGGGGGTGTTCATAATGTCCTGAAATTTGTATTTCATTCTTTATAACCTTTTTCTTTTTTATAGCAAAAAAAATAAAAACTTAGTGGTTATTTACACCTTGCTGCTACGGCCTGGTGGCACTTTAAGAGGGTCTTAGCGCTTGGAGGCAGAGGGGGGGGGGGGGGTTTCCATTCATGTGACCACTGTTATTGGCTGTCACAGCGGTCACGTGATCGGAAGCTCCATATCATAACTACTTCAGCTTCTGACGGTTTTACCCCCTTCGTTTCCATGCCATTTTGTGTTATTTAGCACTGCGCTATATTAACTGGTAATTGCACAGTCAAGCAGCTCTGTACCCAAACAACATGTATACAATTTATATAATAACACACAAATAGAGCTTTTTTTGGTGGTATTGGATCACCACTGGATTTTTAATTTTTATTTTATATAACTGAACAAAGGCTGGAAAATTTTGAAAAAAACTTTTCAAAAGTTTTTTTTACTTTTCTGCTATAAAAAAATATCCAATAAAAAAAACAAAAAAGTAAAATTTCTTCATAGATTTAGGCCAAAATGTATTCTGCTACATTTCTTTGGTAAAAATAAATCCCAATAAGTGTATATTGATTGGTTTGCATCAATGTTATAGCGCAGGGGTCTCCAAACTTTCTAAGCAAAGGGCCAGTTTACTGTGCTTCAGGCTTTAGGGGGGGCAGACTGTGGCCAGTGGGAGTAGAAAATGTTCCGACATCAGTGTCATCATTGGTTTTAATGGGAGGAAAAGTTTCCCCATTATTGATATCAGTGAGAAGAATACTGCCCCATTGATGGTGTTAGTAGGGCAATTGGTGCTCCATCATTGGTGGAGTAATGCCCCAAGAGCCAGATAAAGATGGGCAAAGGGACACATCCGGCTCACGGGCCGCAGTTTGGAGACCACTGTTATAGTGTCTACAAACTATGGTGTATTTATACTGGAATTTTTATTTATTTTTTATGATACTAATAGCGGTGATCAGCAACTTATAGTGGGACTGTGATAGTGCGTAGGGCAATCCGACACTAACCGACACTGGGTGGGAACTGACTGACACTGACATCAGCACTGACACTAATACAGTGATCAGTGCAAATACTATACACTGTCATTGCACTAAGGGCACTGGATGGGAAGGGATTAACACCTCGGGTAATCAAGGGGTTAAGTGTGTGCCTAACAAGTGTTAATGTGTGTAATGTGTGCTGCTTTTTACTTAAAATCTCATTGAAAGCACGAAGAAGAAAGAAGAAGATCATTCCCTCTGTACAGAGCTCTGTGTTGACTGTCAACACAGGGCATTGAGCTGGGATTGGACACAGCTGATCAGCAGGTCCTGGCCATGAATCATTAGCCCAGACCTGCTGACAAGATCCCGCTGGGATTAGGTGGCGGGGGAGGGGGGTGCACACTCGCCCTGTATCCAGAAGTGGCCAACAACATACAGGTTTGTCTCTTTGCCTGTATAGGTCACCCATCTGCAGTACATTGTGGGCTAATGGTCCTGAAGTAGATTAACAATGACGTGGAACTGTTTGTGACCACGTGATTTGCATTTCCGGGCAGGGGGTGGCTAGGGATGTCAATCACCAGGTCCTGGCTGGGAGGTGATTCCCGGCGGCCGACACTCGGCGATCGTCGGGGAAAGCTGACAGGGGAGAGACCTGTGTGTAAACAACACAGGTCTCTCTCCACATTTAGCTGTTTTGTATCTAGTAAAACACAGCACACAGTAAAACACACACAGCACACATTTAACCCTTTGATTGCTCCAGCTGTTAACCCCTTCCTGCCTAGTGTCATTAGTACAGTGTCAGTGCTTTTTATTAGCACTGATCACTGTATTAGTGTCACCGGGGATGTCAGTGGCAGTTAGTTCCCCCCCCCCCCCCAGTGTCCGAATGCCCGCCGCAGTCCCGCTATAAGTAAATGATCGCCGTCATTACTAGTATAAAAAAAACAACAAATTCTAGTATATATATATATATATATATATATATATGCCCCCTTTTGTAAACGCTATAACTTTCACATAAACCAATCAATTTACACATATTATTATTATTATTATTATACAGTACTTATAAAGCGCCAATAGTTCACTCAGCGCTGTACATTACAAAGGGGGACAGAACATGTGACAGAACAATACAATACAATGCAAAACATGAGGGGATCGAGGGCCCTGCTCTTTCGAGCTTACAATCTAGAAGGGATGGGATAGTGGTACAGGAGGAGATAGCTGTGGGGGATGGAGTGGTAGGAAGAGTGGAGGAAGTCAGCAAGTTAGCAGGGGGTGGGTAGGCTTCCCTGAAGAGATGGGTTTTCAGGGTGCGCCTAAAGGAGAGGAGAGTAGGTGATAATCTGATGGGTTGGGGAAGGGAGTTCCAGAGGATGGGTGACACCCTGGAGAAGTCCTGGAGGCGGGCATGGGAGGAGGAGACCAGGGAACTAGAGAGAAGGAGGTCTTGTGAGGAGCGGAGTGTGCGTGCTGGGCGGGCGGTACTTGGATATTAGGTCAGTGATGTAGTTCAGTATGGTGGACAGCTTTGTACGTCAGTGTTAGGATTTTAAATTTGATCCGTTGCGCAATCGGAAGCCAGTGGAGGGATTTGGCAGAGGGGGGTGGCGGAGATGGAGCGGTTGGAAAGGTGAATGAGTCTGGCAGCCGTATTCAGGATCGACTGAAGCGGGGATAGCCAGCGGCGAGGCAGGCCAGTGAGGAGGGAGTTGCAGTAGTCGAGTCGTGATATGATGAGGGAGTGGATGAGCTGTTTAGTGGTTTCTGGGGTTAGGAACGTGCGGATTTTGGCGATGTTGCGGAGGTGGAGTCTGCACGAGTTTGTTAAAGATTGGACTTGGGGCTGGAAGGATAAGGTTGGAGTCCAGAATGACACCAAGTACTCTGGCCTGCAGAGCGGGTTTGATATTGGCGTTGTTGGATGTGATGTAGAAGTCAATGGGGGGTGGGGTTCGGGCTGGGGGGAAGACAAGGAGCTCGGTTTTGGAGAGATTCAGTTTAAGGAAGTGGAGCGACATCCAATCTGATATGTTGCTCAGTAGGTGTGTGATTTGGGCAGAGACCGAGGGGGTGAGGTGGGGGGTTGAGAGATAGATTTGTGTGTCGTCGGCATAGAGGTGGTAGTTGAAGCCGTGAGAGTGTATGAGTTGGCCAAGGGAGGAGGTGTAGATGGAGAAGAGAAAGGGGCCAAGGACAGAGCCTTGAGGGACCCCAACAGAGAGGGGGAGTGAGGGGGAGGTGGTAGCATTATAGGTAACGCTGAAAGAGCGTTGTGACAGGTAGGATGAGAGCCAGGAGAGAGCAGAATCTCTGAGGCCGAGGGAGTGTAGTATTTTGAGGAGGAGGGGGTGGTCAACTGTGTCGAAGGCCGCAGAGAGGTCAAGGAGTAGGAGCACTGAATAGTGGCCATTAGCTTTGGCGGTTAGAAGGTCGTTGGAGAGTTTGAGTAAGGCGGTTTCGGTGGAGTGTAGGGGGCGGAAGCCAGACTGTAGGGGATCGAGGAGGTTGTTGTTGTTGAGGTGAGAGCATAAGCGGGTGTAGACGAGGCGCTCGAGGAGTTTAGATGTAAGTGGGAGCAGGAGATGGGTCTGAGGTTGTTCGGGTCATTGGGGTCCAGGGAGGGCTTTTTAAGTATGGGGGTGATGTGTGCATGCTTCAGTGGGGAGGGGAAAGTGCCGGAGGAGAGGGAGAGATTAAAGATGTGGGTGAGGGAGCGTAGGATGGAGGGGGAGGGAGGTCGTAGGAATTGTGAGGGGATAGGGTCGAGGGGGCAGGTGGTGAGGCGGGCATCAGAGAGGATCTTGGAGACTTCCTCGATGGTAGTAAGGTCAAAGGTGTGGAGTGTTGGGGGAGCTTCAGTATGAGGAATGTAGGGTGGGGTGGGAGTGGAGGTCAGAGCAGTGGTGGGGCCGTGGGAGAGGGGTGATGAGGGGGTAGCTGAGTGAGGGGGAACGGGGTTGGAGGGAGTTTGAGCAGTGACGAAGTCCCTACGGGTTATGTGGAGGGGGAGGGGGGATGAGGGGGTAGCTGTGTGAGAGGGGACAGGTTGAGAGGGCGTGTGAGTTGCGGCAATGTCCTTGCGAATTGTGTCAATCTTGTTTTTGAAGTGATTGGCAATCTCAAGGGCGGTGAGTGAGGTGCTGGGTGGAGGTGGGGGTGGAGAGAGTAGAGAGTTGAAGGTGGTGGAGAAGAGTCGGCGAGGATTGGAGGAGAGGGCCTTGATGAGGGTCAGGAAGTAGGCTTGTTTGGCTGCGTGGAGGGAGGAGGTGTAGGTGCGGAAGGCAGATTTGTAGCAGGTGAAAGCTTGTTGGGATTTTGTTTTGCGCCATAGTCGCTCCAGGGCACGACTGCGTCGTTTGAGGGTTTTGGTGTGATCAGTCTGCCAGGGCTGGAGCGGTCGGAGTCTGATGTTGCGTGTGGTTAAAGGCGCTAGTGAGTCAAGGGCTGCTGACAGCGCGTTGTTGTAGGCAGTCATAGCCAAGTCGGGGCAGGACAGGGGGAGGATGCGGTCGTGGAGTTGATTAGCTGCAGAGTGGAGGGGGGGCAGGGTTAAGGTTGCGGAGGTTACGGCTGGTAGTAGTGTGATATTTGGAGGGGTAGGCGTTGGAGGACGAGGAGATAGAGAAGGTGATCAGGTTGTGGTCAGAGAGAGGGAAGGGGGTGTTAGTGAGGTTGTGGGGAGCGCAGCGGTTGGAGAAGACAAGATCAAGGATATTACCTTTTTTTGTCAGCAAAGACATATCGCAGAATACATGTTGGCCTAAATTTATGAAGAAATTTTTTTTTTTTTTATTGGACATGTTTTATGGCAAAAAGTAAAAAAAAATATTTTTTTTCAAAATTGTTGGATTTTTTTTGTTTATAGCGCAAAAAATAAAAAACCGCAGAGGTGATCAAATACCATCGCAAGAAAGCTCTTGTGGGAAAAAAGGACATGAATTTTATTTATGTACAGTGTTGCATGACCGCGCAGTTGTCAAAGTAACGCAGCGCCGTATTGCAAAAAATGGCCTGGTTGTAAATCTTCTGAAGGGCAAGACGACAACAAGATACATCCTCTATATCAGTGGTTCTCAACCTTCCTAATGCCGCGACCCTTTAATACAGTTCTTCATGTTGTTGTGACCCCCAACCATAAAATTATTTTCATTTCTACTTCATAATTTTACATTTACCCAGTAATTATAATTCATGAGTGTCGTTTTACCTCCAATACTGCTGCTTTCTACACGGCAGCTGCTTTCTACACGGTAGCTGCTTTCTACACGGTAGCTGCTTTCTACACGGCAGCAGCAGCTGCTTTCTACACGGCAGCTGCTTTCTACACGGCAGCTGCTTTCTACACGGCAGCTGCTTTCTACACAGCAGCTGTTTTCTACACGGCAGCTGCTTTCTACACGGCAGCTGCTTTCTACACGGCAGCTGCTTTCTACACAGCAGCTGCTTTCTACACAGTAGCTGCTTTCTACACAGCAGCTGTTTTCTACACAGTAGCTGCTTTCTACACAGCAGCTGTTTTCTACACGGCAGCTTCTTTCTACACGGTAGCTGCTTCTACACAGCAGCTGCTTTCTACACAGCAGCTGCTTTCTACACAGCAGCTGCTTTCTACACAGCAGCTGCTTTCTACACAGCAGCTGCTTTCTACACAGTAGCTGCTTTCTACACAGCAGCTGCTTTCTACACAGTAGCTGCTTTCTACACAGTAGCTGCTTTCTACACAGTAGCTGCTTTCTACACATCAGCTGCTTTCTGCTGCTTTCTACACAGCAGCTGCTTTCTACACAGTAGCTGCTTTCTACACAGTAGCTGCTTTCTACACAGCAGCTGCAGCTGCTTTCTACACAGCAGCTGCTTTCTACACAGTAGCTGCTCTTTACACATGTGTGACTGGTCCACATAAGTACATTATGGCGCCAACCCTGTCACATACACCTGTATTTGTACGGGGTATATGTGATGGGGTTGGCACGATGATGTCATCACGCCGGGTAATCGTATGTGGGTGTATCTGCATGTGGGCGGACCCACCTGGAGACGAATAGAGAAGCGGTGTCTCGGTTCCTAAGACCATCGGAAATATGTGTTTTCCGATGGTCTTAGGCGACCCCCGTGAAAAGGTCATTCGACCCCCAAAGGGGTCACGATCCACAGGTTGAGAACCGCTGCTCTATATGGTACACTTGTGTCAGTGGTCCTGTGAAATGCATAGTGGGGTAGAAGGATTTAGGAATATATATTCCAGATTTCTTTTACCTAATGTTTCATAGAATGAGAGAGCAGCCTGGTCTATCAGGAAGATCGTCGCACAGCGCCTGGTCTCTGGTATGGCGGAGGTGGAGACGTCACCTGTGCATACAGCAAGCCATGAACGGTCTGTGGAATGCGCTGTTGATGGAACCGCGATTCCCCCTGCCTGACAGTGCGGCTGTTGGATTCTGTGGGGCAGACAATGATTTACCTTTTGTCTACACGCCCAAGCGCATTGTTCCCGAGATTATCAAGATTTTCAGGGGCATTGCTCGGGATGTGGGCCCCTATTGTACTTTATCAGTCAACTATAGCTCAAGCTTTCTGCTGCAGACATAACCGCAGGACGAGTGGTTGGGATTCCTGGTGCGGGGAACAATGGCATTCAGATGCTTTTCAACGCCATTTATTTACTTGGGAGAATGAGGGCTTGCCTGGTGTCATCATAGGGATGTCTGTATTCTTCCTACATTTCCTCTTCCAATTAACCTTGTATAAATTGTGTCATCTGTGTCTGCCGGAAGACGGGCCTTTCAAAACAAAGTCCTGGAGCCTACCGGCTATTTTTCTAATGTTGGCGTTTAGACTTCCATCCGAAAGTACTAAAGGAAGAACCTTAGGCTTCGTTTATGCAATGGAATTAAAGAAAGGAATGTCACTCAGTTAAAACAAAAATAAAATGTACAAAATGGGGGTTATGTACTAAAACTGGTGCAGTTCTGCATAGAATTCAGGTTCCAGGTTTTATTGTCAAGGCTTAATTGAAAAAGCTGACGTTAGAAGTTGATTGGCTGCCATGCACAGCTGCACCAAATTGTGAGTGCTCCAGTTTTAGTAAGTCCCGCCTATATACTGTATTTTTCGCTCCATAAGATGCACTTTTTTCCCCCCCAAAATGGGGGGAAATGTCTGTGCGTCTTATGGAGCGATATCGAGCAGCCAGGCCGGTATTCCCCGCTGCCGCCGTGTTAGCATACCGGGCCGGCCGCTCTTCTGTGCAGCAGAACCTGCTCCTCGGTCCTACCTGGTCCTTGTTCCAGAGGGGTCCTCATCGTCTTCTCTCCCTGGCGCCGGCATCTTTACTGTGGGTACCAGCTTGTGGCTTCACAGCCAGGTGCCCACTGCGCATGCTCTAGAAGCACTGCTTTGTGAATGGTCCATCAGTCTTCTGGGACCTCTCACGTGTCCCGGAAGACAGGGAGGGAGGAAGACTCTGCGGAAGTAGGAGCGGGTACCTGTCAAATTCGGGGACCTGCTTCCCCCTCTTCTGCTCCCCAAAGGTCTACAGTCTCTGGTCATCTCCTGTAGTATGTCTGCAGTCTCTGGTCATCTCCTGTAGTATGTCTGCAGTCTCTGGTCATCTCCTATTCTATGTCTGCAGTCTCTTGGTCATCTCCTATACTATGTCCGCAGTCTCTGGTCATCTCATGTACTATGTCCGCAGTCTCTGGTCATCTCCTGTACTGTGTCCGCAGTCTCTGGTCATCTCCTGTACTATGTCTGCAGTCTCTGGTCATCTCCTGTACTACAGTATGTAGACAGTCTCTGGTCATCTCCTGTACTATGTCCACAGTCTCTGGTCATCTCCTGTACTGTGTCTGCAGTCTCTGATCATCTCCTGTACTGTATGTCTGCAGTCTCTGATCATCTCCTGTACTATGTCTGCAGTCTCTGGTCATCTCCTGTACTATGTCTGTGTCTGGGTCATCTCCTGTACTACAGTATGTGCAGTCTCTGATCATCTCCTGTACTATGCCCGCAGTCTCTGATCATCTCCTGTACTATGTCTGCAGTCTCTGGTCATCTACTGTACTATGTCCGCAGTCTCTGGTCATCTCCTGTACTGTGTCCGTGCAGTCTCTGGTCATCTCCTGTACTATGTCTGCAGTCTCTGGTCATCTCCTGTACTGTGTCCGTAGACTCTGGTCATCTCCTGTACTATGTCCGCAGTCTCTGGTCATCTCCTGTACTGTGTCCGCAGTCTCTGGTCATCTCCTACACCCGCCTAAGCTCTCACCTCAACGACAACAACCTCCTCGATCCCCTACAGTCTGGCTTCCGTTCCCTACACTCCAACGAAACTGCCTTACTTAAACTCTCCAAGGACCTACTAGCCGCCAAAGCTAATGGCCACTATTCAGTGCTCCTACTCCTTGACCTCTCCGCAGCCTTCGACACAGTCGACCACCCCTCCTCCTCAAAAAACTACACTCCCTCGGCCTCAGAAATTCTGCTCTCTCCTGGCTCTCATCCTACCTGTCACAACGCTCTTTCAGCGTTACCTATAATGCTACCACCTCCCCCTCACTCCCCCTCTCTTTTGGGTTCCCTCAAGGCTCCGTCCTCGTGCCCCTTCTCTTCTCCATCTACACCTCCTCCCTTGGCCAACTCATACACTCTCACGGCTTCAACTACCACCTCTATGCCGACGACACACAAATCTATCTCTCAACCCCCCACCTCACCCCCTCGTCTCTGCCCGAATCACACACCTACTGAGCGACATAGACTAAATGTCGCTCCACTTCCTTAAACTGAACCTCTCCAAAACCTAGTTTTTTGTCTTCCCCCCCCAGCCCAAGCACACCACCCCTCCATTGACTTCTCCATCACATCCAACAACGCCACCATCAAACCTGCCCCGCAGGCCAGAGTACTTGGTGTCATTCTGGACTCCGACCTATCCTTCCAGCCCCAAGTCCAATCTCTTTAACAAACTCATGCAGACTCCACCTCCGCAACATCGCCAAAATCTGCACGTTCCTAACCCCAGAAACCACTAAACAGCTCATCCACTCCCTCATCATATCACGACTCGACTACTGCAACTCCCTCCTCACTGGCCTGCCTCGCCGCTGGCTATCCCCGCTTCAGTCCATCCTGAATACGGCTGCCAGACTCATTCACCTTTCCAACCGCTCCATCTCCGCCACCCCCCTCTGCCAATCCCTCCTCTGGCTTCCGATTGCGCAATGGATCAAATTCAAAATCCTAACACTGACGTACAAAGCCGTCCCACCATACTGCCCCGAACTACAACACTGACCTAATATCCAAGTACCACCCAACACGCACACTCCGCTCCTCACAAGACCTCCTTCTCTCTAGTTCCCTGGTCTCCTCCTCCCATGCCCGGCCTGCAGAACTTCTCCAGGGTGTCACCCATCCTCTGGAACTTCCTGCCCCAACCCATCATATTGTCCACCTACTCTCCTCTCCTTTAGGCGTACCCTGAAAACCCATCTCTTCAGTGGAAGCCTACCCCACCCCACAACCCTCTGCTAACTTGCCCGACCTCCTCCACTCTTCCTACCACTCCATCCCCCCACAGCTATCTCCTCCTGTGCCACCATCCCCTCCCTCCTCGATCCCCTCATGTTTTTCATTGTATTGTATTGTTATTGTTGTTTCTGTCCCCTGTTGTAATTGTACAGCGCTGAGCGAACTATTGGCGCTTTATAAATACTGTATAATAATCTCATGTACTGTGTCCGCAGTGTCTGGTCATCTCCTGTACTATGTCCGCAGTCCTCTTCTGGTCCGCAGTCTCTGGTCATCTCCTGTACTGTGTCCGCAGTCTCTGGTCATCTCCTGTACTATGTCCGCAGTCTCTGGTCATCTCCTGTACTATGTCCGCGCAGTCTCTGGTCATCTCCTGTACTATGTCCGCAGTCTCTGGTCATCTCCTGTACTACGTCTGCAGTCTCTGGTCATCTCCTGTACTATGTCCGCAGGGTCTCTGGTCATCTCCCTGTACTATGTCTGCAGTCTCTGGTCATCTCCTGACTATGTCTGCAGTCTCTGGTCATCTCCTGTACTATGCGTCCGCAGGTCTCTGGTCATCTCCTGTACTATGTCTGCAGTCTCTGGTCATTTCCTGTACTATGTCAGCAGTCCATATTTTTATGGAGCTAAAAATACAGTATATAATCTCTAGAATTTAGGAAGTGCCCACAAAA
>CATNWA010003532.1:0-18234 GCA_951230385.1 Staurois parvus | reverse complement strand
TGGCCCTAATAACTTTTTCTGTGGCCCTAAGTAAAAAATTCTCGCATCAGTAAAATTCTGTCTGTCCTGAGAAAAATTTTTGTGTCTGTGCGAGAAAACAATTCTGTAGCCCAAAGTAACGTTCTGGGCCCTCAGTAACATTCTGGGCTGTGCAGAAACAATCTGTGTCTGTGCGAAGTAAAATTCTGTGGCCCCAAAGAAAAATTTTGTGGCCCTAGAAAAATTTCTGGGGCCCTAAGTAACGGTTCTGGGGCCCTCATTTTTTGTGTTTTTTGTAACAATTCTTGTCGTGCGGTAACAATTCTGTGGCCCAAAGAAAAGTTTGTGGCCCCAGAACAATCTATGTCCTGTGGAGTACCAATTCTGTGTCTGGTAGGGGTACCAATTCTGTGGCCCTAAGTAACAGTTCTGTGGCCTCATTAACAATCTGTTGTCAGTCCTGAGTACAATTCTGTGGCCCTAACTCAGTTTGTGGCCCCTAGTACACATTCTCTGGCACTCAGTAACAAATTCTGTCTGTCCCTGAGTAACAATTCTGTTGGCCCTAAGTAACGTTTCTGTGGCCCTAAGTAACAATTCTCTGGCACCTCCAGTTAACAATTTACTGTCTGTCTGAGTAACCCAATTCATGTGGCCCTAATAACGTTTCTGTGGCCCTAAGTAACAATACTTGGCACTCAGTAACAATTCTGTCTGTCCCTGGAGTAACAATTCTGTGGCCCTAATCACGTTTCTGTGGCCCTAAGTAAACATTTCTCTGGCAACTCAGTAAACAATTTCTGTCTGTCCACCTGAGTTGAATTCTGTGGCCCTAACTAGCGTTTCTTTGTCCTAAAGTAACGCTTCTGTGGCCCTAATTAAAATTCTGTGTCCCTGAGTAATAGTTCTCTGTCCCTAAGTATCGTTTCTCTGTCCCCAAGTATCGTTTCTGTGGCCCGCGAACTCTGTCCTGTCCCTTAATACAGAGCGGTCTGCCTCTGTTCAATGACTGCAGGCAAATGAAGAATTCCAAAATGGCCGCTAATTGTGTTATAGCTCGACCATTACACAGTGCTAGCTGGCTGGCTGCTGATTGGCTGATTGCCGATCACCTATGTCGTTGAGAGGAATTGCCATTATGGGTCAGCGCGCCATGTATTGCGCGCCTTCCAGACATCCCCCGCTCCGTCGCCGCACATGTCAGCCGCCATTTTCGGAAAAATTTTGATTCGCGCGTCCGAATTAGGCTATTTTTTCGGATTCGGCGCGAATCAAAATTTTTTCCGATATTCGACTCGAATTCCACTTCGGCTACTTCGATTCGCTCATCTCTAAAAATAAACACCGGAGGCGCTTGTCCTTACATCTATTGTTCTTAGTGCAGCTTTCTCTATTTGAGCCTGCACAATCTACATTGTTCTGACCAAAAATGCTGTGTTAACATACTTGAAGGTGTCATAATATTTTCAGCTAGAAATTGACCTCTAGCTCCCCCATTTCCCCAGCAGGCATATACAAAAAACTTTTATTATCAGTCATATAGACAAATTCTTAAATTCTAACCCCCTTCCTATTATCCCCATTCAGATGTTATACCTGGCTCTACTGGGCATTGTTGGTGATGTAAAGTTTAAAGCATAAGAAATCTGCATTAAAGGCTTAAAGCTAATGGGCATAATAGTAACCATTGATAACAAAGCTCTCTGTTGTAGACCTATTTTCAGATACCAGACCACAGCTCAATGCTGTGAAATGGTACCTGGTGTCCCCTGCACTGTGTGCCATATTGTTGGATGTAATTATGTCACTTTAAAGTCCCATACAGATTGCTCACCCATCTGATAAGCTGTTTTGCATAGAGAAGCTTTGTAATTAGTGATTACTGTCATTACTGGTTGACATAAGACCAACCAGGACCCGCCATATATGCTTCTTACTCACCTTTAGAATGCTTCTTGGTTACTTGACTTTAATATAATCTCGATTTCCACATGGCATGCTATGGTTTCTCTATTATCAACCATCTACTTGCCATCATTCATTAGACTCAATTCCCAAAGCACACAGTATTCACACTACCATATGATATTTGCAGTTAATGATGAAGATCTTTATTTTTTCAAATCACTATAGGCATTAAAGCATGGATTTGACACATCTACAGCACACTTATTTGATATTTGAGGTTGAACTGTAGTATATTGAAAACACCATGTAGCTATAAAGAGAGTTTTCAAAAGAAAGAATACTCCTCATGTCAATTTATCATCTATTTTCATCTTCCAGTGGATCTTGTGGCTCCTGCTGAAAGTGGGAATAATTTAAAGGTGGAAATAAGATGGCACAATACATACAATACACATCTGTATGCAGAGAGGTGCATGAATGTCTGCCTCAAGTTCAACTGAAAATTATTGTTACTCATTATGTGTATTTCAGAAAATTAATGAGCTGTTAAAGGGGGTTTCCGAAACTCTTTCAGAGAGATGACATTATTAAAATGAATTTCAGCAAAGACTGCTACAGTTTATAATTAAGTTTTAAAAAGACACATGTACAGTTGCAAGAAAAAGTATGTGAACCCCTTGGGATTACGTGGAGTTTTGCATGAATTGGGCATAAAATGTGCTCTGAACGTCATCTAAGTCACAACAATAGAAGAACACAGTCTGCTGAACATAATACTACACAAACATTACATGTTGCCATGGTTTAATTGCACATAACATGTAAACATTCACAGTGCAGGGAGGAAAAAGTATGTGAACCTTTGGACTTAATAACTGGTTGACCCTCCTTTGGCAGCAATAACCTCAACCAAACGTTTCCTGTAGTTGCAGATCAGACCTGCACAACGATCTGGAGTCATTTTGGACCACTCCTCTTCACAAAACTGTTTCAGTGTAGCAATATTCTTGGGATGTCTGGTGTGAATCGCTCTCTTAAGGTCATGCCACAGCATTTCAATCGGGTTGAGGTGAGGCTCTGACTGGGCCACTCCAGAAGGCGTATTCTGTGCTGTTGCAGCCATTGTTTTGTTGAATTACTTGTATGCTTTGGGTCATTGTCCTGTTGCATCACCCATCCTCTGCGGGGCTTCAGTTGGCGGACAGATGGTCGTACGTTTTCCTGCAAAATGTCTTGATAAACTCTGGAATTCATTTTCCCATCAATGACAACAATCCGTCCAGGCCCTGAGGCAACAAAGCAGCCCCAAACCATGATGCTCCCTCCGCCATGTTTTACAGTGGGGATGAGGTTTTGATGTTGGTGTGCTGGGCCTTTTTTTCTCTACACATAGTGTTGTGTGTTCTTCCCAAACAACTCAATCTTGGTTTCATCTGTCCACAATATATTTTGCCAGTAGTGCTGTGGAACATCCAGGTACTCTTTTGCAAACTTCAAACGTGCTGCAATATTCTTTTTGGACAGCAATGGCTTTCTCCGTGGTGTCCTCCCATGTACTCCATTCTTGTTTAATGTTTTCCTTATTGTAGATGTGTCAACAAAAATGTTAGCATGTGCCAGAGATTTCTGTAGGTCTTTAGCTGACACTCTGGGATTCTTCTTTACCTCATGCAGCATTCTGTGCTGTGCTCTTGCAGTCATTTTTACAGGACGACCACATCTAAGGAGAGTAGCAACAGTGCTAAACTTTCTCCATTTGTAGACAGTCTGTCTTACCGTGGACACATGAACATCAAGGCTTTTGGAGATACTTTTGTAACCCTTTCCAGCTTCATGCAAGTCAACAATTCTTGATCGTAGGTCTTCTGAGAGCTCTTTTCTGTGAGGCACGGTTCACATCAGACAGTGCTTCTTGAAACCAGTAAACCCAAAACAGGTGTGTGTTTTTTTTTAAGGCAGGACAGCTGTCAGCAACACATCCAATATCATCACACTGATTGGAGTCAAGGTTGGCTCACTCCTGGCTCCAATTAGCTCTGGGAGAAGTCATTAAGCTAGGGCCTCACATACTTTTTCCTCCCTGCACTGTGAATGTTTACATGTTATGTGCAATTAAACCATGACAACATCTAATGTTTGTGTAGTATTATGTTCAGCAGACTGTGTTCTTCTATTGTTGTGACTTAGATGACGTTCAGAGCACATTTTATGCCCAATTCATGCAAAACTCCACGTAATCTCAAGGGGTTCACATACTTTTTCTTGCAACTGTACATCAAATTTAATTAAAAATAAAAGAAAACAAAACTGACAACTGAGCACTTTACAGACAGTGAAAATCATATATATAGTAGAGTTTAAGGCTGATGAAGGTAGTCTTATTACACAAAGGGACTAAGCAAGACAAGCATATCACTGTTGTTAGCATACTATATATATTGCGGCTAACAAAGGTCAGGTGAAAAATCATTTTCAAAGCCTTACTCCAGCTTTCCTGTGACTTTAAATAATTTGTTTGTACCAAGCTTGTCCAAATGAACTATTTACAGTACTTTGCTAACAGGTGCGCCCACAGGGAGCACTATATATAAACTCTGGGGTTGATTTACTAAAACTGGAGAGTGCAGAATATGGTGGAGCTCTGCATAGAAACCAATCAGCTTCCAGCTTTTTTTGTCAAAGCTTAATTGAACAAGCTGAAGTTAGAAGTTGATTGGCTACTACACACAACTGCACTAGATTTTGCACTCTCCAGTTTTAGTAAATCATTCCCTGTCTGTATTATCATCTGTATACAGTATACAGTGCTGTGTTCCAGCAGCAGAATGGGGGATGTATGTTCCACTCCTGATACAAAATCAAGTCAGGCTGAGGGCTTCTTAGCCATTCACATGAAGCACTGAATTTCATCAATGATTATAAGGCTTCCTCATATTGACTGAAGTGGAGATCATAATGTTATCCACCCTCCAGCTTAGTCCAAACAAACTACACTATATTGCCAAAAGTATTGGGACACCCCTCCAAATAATTGGATGTTCTAATCCCCTCCATGGCCACAGGTGTATAAAATAAAGCACCTAAGCATGCGGACTGTTTCTACAGACATTTGTGAAATAATAAGTCGCTCTCAGGAGCTCAGTGAATTCAAGCGCCGTACCGTGATAGGTTTCCACCTGTGCAGTAAGTCCATCCGTGATATTTCCTATTAACAAAGGTCAGGTGAAAAATAATTTTCAAAGCCTAACTCCAGCTTTCTTGTGACTTTAAATAATTTGTTTGTACCAAGCTGGTCCAAATGAACTACAAGCGTACCTCAGTTTACGAATTGAATTCATTCTGCAGGACTTTTTATATTGCAAAAAAATTGTAAAATGAAACGCGGTTTCCTATAGGAATGCATTGATAACCAATAAATCCATTCCGGAGGTCAGAAATTTTTTTTAAAAAAGTCTTTTATCTGTTCAAAACTCTTTATAAAGTGTGCTTTAAAGGCATGAAAACTGTACAGGGACATGATTAAAAATTAATTTGTCAATGCACTGAAAACCAATTAATCTGTTCTGGAGGTCAGAAAAAAGTAAAAAAAAAGTCTATCTGTTCAAAACGCTTTATAAAGTGCACTTTAAAGGCATTAATACTGTACAGGGACATGACAAAAAAAAATTTTTGTAAATACATTGAAAACCAATTCATCCGTTCCAGAGGTCAGAAGAAAGTAAAAAAAGTCTTATCTTTTCAAAACTCCTTATAAAGGCATAGTACTGTACAGGGACATGATTAAAAAACAATTCGTAAACTGCATTGAAATCCAATGCGTGTTAAGTCATCACACCGGCGTTTGGGTTCGACAAAAATAATAGTTTTATTTTCTTTCTCTGCCATTATCTCTTCCATAAATTGGATAAGCTTGTGATCTTTTTCACTTTCCTGGCATACATCAACAATCTGGAGAACCCTGGCCCCTCACCACCCCACTCACCCACTTGGCACCCTCCTACTTCCACAAACTGCCACAACTCCTTCAACCTAATACCTGTCCCCCTGCTCCCCACAACCACCCCTTCATTCTCCTGTGAACTCCTGAACGCCCGATTGGGTTTGCAACAAGCTCACCACCATCCATGACCTTTTTATCTCCCACTCCCTCAACCTCCTAGCGGTCACCGAAACCTGGATCCAAGCCACTGACTCTACCTCCCCTGTGGCACTCTCCTATGGAGGTCTCGTCTGGACCCCTTCACCCAGACCAAGCGGTCATAGAGGTGGTGGGGTCGGCATGCTCTTGTCACCCCGGAGCACCTTCCAGGTCCTCCCAAACCCCCCCTTTCCTTCTCCTCCTTTGAGGCCCACTGCATCCAGCTATGCTCTCCTACCCCTCTGAGGATCTGAGTAATCTACCGGCCTCCTGGATCCGTATCCCGCTTCTTTGACGATTTCTCCGCCTGGTTACCCTTCTTCCTCTCCTCAGAGCTACCCACCATCATCCTTGGAGACTTCAATATCCCTATCAACGTCAATAACCTGGCTACATCCCTAGTCCTCCACCTAACCTCTTCTTTTGCACTCACACAGTGTACACAGTCCTCCACCCACTCCGACGGGAACACCCTGGACCTTGTTTTCTCTCATCTCTGCACTCCCCACAACCTCACAAACACCCCTGTCCCTCTCTGACCACAACCTCATAACGTTCTCCATCTCCCCATCCTCAAACACCTCCCCCCCCAAAACGTCAAACCATCACCAGCCGTAACCTCCGCAACCTGAACCCTGCCCCTCTCCACTCTGACCAACTTTAGGACAGTATCCTTCCACTGTCCTGCCCTGACCAGGCCACTACTGCTTATAACAACTCGCTGTCAGCTGCCCTAGACTCCTTAGCACCCCTGTCAGGGCTCCGGGGTGTGACCAGAGGTATGTGACTGACGCAGGGAAACGTAGGCTTCAGATAAGTTATAAACAATATAATTTATTAAAGACTAACAATACAAACATAAACGCAGTGCAATACTAAAACATAACACAGTGCAAACGAACCAAACCACCCACAGATAACAGTACATACAATGCAAGCGTCGTCAGGCAGGTCGGGTCAATAACAATCGGGCAGGTAGGTACAGGGGGTCAGGCAGAGAATGGTCGGGGTCACAAGCCAGGGATGAAACAGGAGAAGTCAGCAGAGGTCCGGATCAGGCAGGGTCAGCAACGAATCAGTCAGACAGGGACAGGGACAGGAACAGGAACAGGGATGCAGGTAACAAGATACAGGGCCCAGGAAAAACACACACCAAGGCAGAGACTGCAGGTCTGGCCATCCCTTAAATACACCTGCATGATCAGCTTCAGGTGTTTGGCTGGCTGCAGGGTTGAGTCTCTGATTGCCGGGAGCACCCGCTGGCCAGCCCTGGTACTGCAGCCCACAAGGCAGGTGAGTCCCACCATTACTGGCAAGTCCATTCCTGACAGTACCCCCCCTTCAAGGAGCGGCCTCAGAACGCTCCAAACAGTCCTAGCTGGGCAAAATGTTCCACCGCCCGGGTCTGGTAACTGGCGGGATATCAAAGACTGGCACATCGGGCAGGACTCCGGGCAGCGGCACATCGGGCTGGACTCCGGGCAGCGGCACACCGGGCAGGACTCCGGGCAGCGGCACACCGGGCAGAGGCATATCGGGCAGGACTCCGGGCAGCGGCACATTGGGCAGGACTCCGGGCAGAGGCACATCGAGCTGGACTCCGGGCAGGACTCCGGGCAGAGGCACATCGAGCTGGACTCCGGGCAGAGGCACATCGAGCTGGACACCGGATCACCAGGCGGAGCAGCAGGCACCGGGCCACCAGGCGGAGCAGCGGGCGCCGGGCCCCCAGGCGGAGCGGCGGGCGCCGGGCTCCCCGGCGGAGCAGCGGGCACCGGGCCACCAGGCGGGGCGGCGGGCGCTGGGCCCCCAGGTGGGGCGGCGGGCACCGGGCCCCCAGGAGGGGCGACGGGCACCGGGCCCCCAGGTGGGGCGACGGGCACCGGGGCCCCAGGTGGGGCGGCGGGCACCGGGCCCACAGGCGGGGCGGCGGGCGCTGGGCCCCCAGGTGGGGCGGCGGGCACCGGGCCCCCAGGAGGGGCGACGGGCACCGGGCCCCCAGGCGGGGCGACGGGCATCGGGCCCCCAGGCAGGGTGACGGGCGCCGGGCCCCCAGGCGGAGCGGCGGGCATCGGGCCCCCAGGTGGGGCGACAGGCATCGGGCCCCCAGGCAGGGCGACAGGCATCGGGCCCCCAGGCGGGGCGATGGGCATCGGGCCCCCAGGCAGAGCGACAGGCATCGGGCACCCAGGCAGGGCAATGGGCGCCGGGCCCCCAGGCGGAGCGGCGGGCGCCGGGCCCTCAGGCGGGGCGGCAGGCACCGGGCCCCCAGGAGGGGCGGCAGACACCGGGCCCCCAGGCGGAGCGGCGGGCACCGGGTCATCAGGCACGACAACGGGCATCGGGTCACCAGGCATCAGGTCATTTGGCTCGCCAGTGGGCACCGCGTCATCTGGCAAGGCAGTGGGCACCGAGTCACCAGGCACGACAGTGGGCTCCGAGTCAACTGGCATGACCGCGGGCACTGGGTCAGACATTGGATCGTCTGGCTGGACAGCGGGCATCGGGTCACCAGGCATCAGGTCATTTGGCTCGACAGCGGGCACCGCGTCATCTGGCAAGGCAGTGGGCACCGAGTCACCAGGCACGACAGTGGGCTCTGAGTCAATTGGCACGACAGCGGGCATCGGGTCACCAGGCATGACAGCAGGCACTGGGTCATCAGGTACCGGATCGTCTGGATCGACAGCGGGCACCGGGTCATCTGCCGCTGGATCGTCTGGCTCGACAGCAGGCATCGGGTCACCAGGCATGACAGCGGGCACTGGGTCATCAGGCATTGGATCGTCTGGCTCGACAGCGGGCACTGGGTCATCAGGCGTGATAGGATCATCGGGCTGGATCAGTTCATCAGGCTGGATACAGACATCAGGCTGGGTACAGACATCAGGCTGAAGTGCGGGTGCCGAGGCACCAGGCTGAACCACGGAAGGCAGGTTCTCAGACGGCAGGCTCACTGGTTTGGATACCGGCAGGATGGTACTGGTTGGAAAGAATTTCCGTTTTTTCCTGGTTTTAACTACTGGGGCACTGCAAGTAAACGCAGGTCTGCAAACGAATGGAGCAGCTGAGGACAGAGAAGAGCTGGAAGATGGAACAGAGGAGGGAGCAGTTGCTACAGAGGACTTCTTTACAGGGTTAAAGAAAGGATAGGTGCAGCCAGTGGGAGCAGAGGACTGGTATGTGGTAGTTAGAGTATACTGGGCAGTCACTGGGGGTGCTGTCGGGGATGCAGGAAGAGTGCCTTGAGTGGAGGAATGATGTTGTAAGCTGACTGAGGCTGGGTGCAACAAGTCTGACCATGTCTGCAGTATGGGTTGAACAAAGCTCAGTTTACACAAAGCCTGTCTGGTCAATGACTGCACTGCGTTTATACAATCTCTTAGTATCTGTGGTGAACATGCAGAATAATGCTCCAGAAAGTAATCCACATCATCCTCTAATAACCATACCAGGGACTCTACCTGGTCGGCACTAAATGGCGGCAAAAATTCATCCCTGCATTCGGGGGTACCAGATGAAACCAACTCAGCACAAACCTGAATCAATGGCTGTACCTCAGAGAATTCTGTGCCCTGATCTACTAGAACATGAGCGATCCTTATACACTCTAGTACTTGATCCCAGGTATACTCCTTCAGAGTCTGATAAGCATATTCTCTGTCATCAAACACTAGCAGAGATAAATACACAACCTCATCCAGATCCATCCTTCCCAGCAACAAGCCAAGATGGCTTCCCTGTGCAGCCACTTCTGGTCAGGATTGGCCTTGGTGTAATGTCAGGGCTCTGGGGTGTGACCAGAGGTATGTGACTGACGCAGGGAAACGCAGGCTTCAGATAAGTTATAAACAATATAATTTATTACAGACTAACAATACAAACATAAACACAGTGCAATACTAAAACATAACACAGTGCAAACGAACCAAACCAAACCACCCACAGATAACAGTACATACAATGCAAGCGTCGTCAGGCAGGCCGGGTCAATAACAATCGGGCAGGTAGGTACAGGGGGTCAGGCAGAGAATGGTCGGGGTCACAAGCCAGGGATGAAACAGGAGAAGTCAGCAGAGGTCCGGATCAGGCAGGGTCAGCAACGAATCAGTCAGACAGGGACAGGAACAGGAACAGGAACAGGGATGCAGGTAACAAGATACAGGGCCCAGGAAAAACACACACCAAGGCAGAGACTGCAGGTCTGGCCATCCCTTAAATACACCTGCATGATCAGCTTCAGGTGTTTGGCTGGCTGCAGGGTTGAGTCTCTGATTGCCGGGAGCACCCGCTGGCCAGCCCTGGTACTGCAGCCCACAAGGCAGGTGAGTCCCACCATTACTGGCAAGTCCATTCCTGACAACCCCTAACCACACGTAGCATTAGACCCCGACTGCTTCAACCCTGACAGAATGACCACACCAAGAATCTGAAACGACGCAGTCGTGCGCTGGAGCGATTATGGCGCAAAACAAGATCACCCTATACAAATCTGCCTTCCTCACCTACACCTCCTCCCTCCATGCTGCCAAACAAGCCTACTTCATAACCCTCATCAATACCCTCTCCTCCAGTCCTCGCTGGCTCTTCTTCACCTTTAACTCCCTACTCTCTCCCCCCCACCTCCACCCAATACCTCACTCACCGCCCACGAGATTGCTAACCACTTCCAAACCAAGATCGACGCAATACATAGGGACATCGCCAATGCTCAGACTTCCACCCCACCTAGCCTCCCTCCCATGATAACCCCCTCAACACTCCCCCCTTCTGACCTTGCAACTGCCCAGACCCCCACCCCACCTAACATCCCGCACACTAAAACCCCCCCAACACTCCACTCCTTCGACCTTGCTACCACTGAAGAGGTCACTAAGGTCTTCTCCGAAGGCCGCCTCACCACCTGCCCCCTTGACCCTGTCCCCACACAACTCCTACGGTCACCCTTCTCCTCCATCCTACGCTCCCTCACCCATCTTCAATCTCTCCCTCTCTACTGGTGCATTCCCCTCCCCCCTAAAGCACGTGCACATCACCCCTATACTCAAAAAAACCCTCCCTGGACCCCGCCGACCTGAACAACCTTAGACCCATCTCCCTGCTGCCATTTACATCCAAACTCCTTAAGCGCTTAGTCTATAATCGCCTAAGCTCCCACCTCAATGACAACAACCTCCTTGACCCCCTACAGTCTGGCTTCTGTCCCCTACACTCCACCGAAACCGCCCTACTCAAACTCACCAACGACCTGCTAACTACCAAAGCTAATGGCCACTACTCAGTCCTCCTACTCCTCGACCTCTCCGTGGCCTTCGACACAGTTGACCACCCCCTCCTCCTTAAAAAAAAACTATACTCCCTTGGCATCAGAGACTCCGCTCTCTCCTGGCTCTCCTCCTACCTATCCCAGCGCTCCTTCAGTGTTACCTATAACGCTGCCACCTCCCCCTCTCTCCCCCTCTCTGTTGGGGTCCCCCAAGGCTCTGTCCTTGGGCCCCTTGTCTTCTCCATCTACACCTCCTCCCTTGGCCAACTGATACACTCCCACGGCTTCAACTACCACCCTCTACGCTGATGACACTCAAATCTACCTCTCTACCCCTCGCCTCACCCCTTCAGTCTCGAATCACCTGCCTACTGAACGACATATCAGACTGGATGTCACTCCACTTCCTCAAATTAAACCTTTCCAAAACCAAGCTCCTAGTTTTCCCCAGAGCCCGCGCCCCCCACCCATCCTCTCCATCGCGACCAATAACGCCACCATCAGTCCTACCCCGTAAGCAAAAGATCTAGGTGTCACTCTAGACTCCAATCTATCCTTCCAGCCCCATGTCCAATCGCTGGCAAATTCATGCAGGCTCCACCTCCGCAACATCTCCAAAATACATTCGTTCCTAACCCCAGACACTACTAACCAACTCATTCACTCCCTTATTATCTCATGACTCGACTAATGCAACTCCCTCCTCACCAGCTTACCTCATCACACACTCTCCCCCACTTTAGTCTATCCTGAACTCAGCGGCCAGACTCATCCACCTTACTAACCGCTCCGTATCCGCCACCCCCTTCTGTCATTCCCTTCACTGGCTTCCGATTGCCCAACGCATAAAATTCAAACTACTAACACTGACGTACAAAGCTATTCATAATACTGCCTCAAACTATCTCACCGAGCTGATATCCAAATACCACCCAACACGTACTCTTCGCTCCTCACAAGACCTCCTACTCTCCAGTTCCCTGGTCTCCTTCTCCCATGCTCGACTCCAGGACTTCTCCAGGTCTTCCCCCATCCTCTGGAACTCACTACCCTAATTCATCAGACTGTCATCTACCCTCCTCACCTTTAGGCGCACCCTGAAAGCCCATCTCTTCAGGGAAGCCTACCCTGCCCTCACCTAACAGCCAATCTCCTCCACTCCTCCTACCACTCCATCCCCCACAGCCATTTCCTCCTGTACCACTATCCCCTCCCTCCTAGATTGTAAGCTCCAAGGAGCAGGGCCCTCGAACCCCTTGTGTATTGTATTGTTACTGTATTGTCTCATGTACTGTCCCCCACTATAATGTACACAGCGCTGAGCAAACCTTTTGGCGCTATATAAATACTGTATAATAATAATATTAATATTATGATTTGCAGAGAGCTCCAAGTTTCCCACATTGATCTGGACATAGTCCCTTAATCTCAAATTAGTCTTCCCAGCCTCCGTTGAGAAAAATTCTAAACCGAGGCATTATTTTAATGGATTTTCGGTCGTAAACCGAAGAATTCGTTAACCGAGGCGTTCGTAAACCGAAGTACATAGAAAGCAAAAAAGGTGGCGCTCCTCCTTAGTATAATCTCAAAGTGCTGATACAAATATAAATAAAATACTTAAACAAAAGTGTATATGAATCAATATTACATATCTATCTCAAGAAATAAATTATATCCAGAAAAAGGTGTCCTTTTCTAACAAATTCAATAAGTCAAAAATGTAAATATAAATATAAAGTGACCAAACACCGTGATAAAAATATATATAAGTGCTCTTTTCTTCAATGTTCAAACTTCATGTGAAAAAAAACACACAGATCACCATGCACGAATCCACCACCAAATAGATTGGGTAAACTCACCAGAGCAATATGCTGGTCAAATTATAAACCAGCACAAACGCTTCTGCTCTGGGAGTAACAATCTGCAGATGGATAACCAGCATATGTGGGATAATTCAAATGGCACTAGATTCTTCTCAGAATGAACTCAGGAAGTAAGAGAGGAAAGACTCATAGCGTAACACTGTATCAAAAATGTGTGTCATAAAAACATAGTATATTCCACTCACAATTAATAGTGTCTGAGCCAACACTAGCATGAATAGCGTGCACAGCAAATAACAAACAGCCTGCTCCATTGTACACAGACGCCGGCAGCTCACTGAACACGGTGACGTCACCTTAAGATACCCCTCCCTGCGCATTTCGTCACTTGACATCCTCACGTGAGAATGGTCAAACATTCCCATGGACACATTCCTAAACCTTGTGGACAGCCTTCCCAGAAGAGTTGAAGCTGTTATAGCTGCAAAGGGTGGGCCAACTCAATATTGAACTCTACGGACTAAGACAGGGATGCCATTAAAGTTCATGTGTGTGTTAAGGCAGGCATCCCAATACTTTTGACAATATAGTGTATTAAGTTACAAGAAATTTGGAATTAGGCTTTAAAGCATTTTACACATGGCAGTGAGCAGGTTGGTCACATGTGGACTGCAAATAAGCAAATAATGAAAGTTATCAGCTGATGAATCACCCAGGTATGTAAAAATTGTAAATTTATGTAAAAAGGGCTGCGAGTTTTAAGCCCGTTTTCTCATTTGCAGTCCCTTTGCAGCATAGGTAGAGTGCAAATCTGAACTCAAAATATAAGCTCCTTGCTTTTGAGCATTAGACTCTTTCATACCTTAAAACAAGGTGTGGGGATTAAGGTGCATTTATAGGTATCTAAACTGCATCTTTGGAGGTTGGTAGAGTGTTCCCTCTTACCGTGGTATTTTGGGTCTTTTGAATTTGACACAAAAAAAATGCAAATAAAAAAAATAGGTTTTGAAATATCAACCTTGTCTTAGTGTTTATTACTAATTTCATGGAATGGTATCCAGTTAGAGTCTGGGAATATGTTAGAAGGATTCATTGTTTAAAGGAATAAGTAATAAAAGAAAAATAGAGCAAAAATGTAAAATGTAAAATCTCTTTGCAATTGAAGTTGAACTTTGCAAGGGAACTTTCTCCAGAGCTTAGTGAATATGGTGAAGCTTCACTTTGCAAAGAAAATATCCAATCTTGCAAGAAAAATAAAAAAAAACAGCATTTTGCTTGCACTTGATTGGATGATGACAGTCAGCAGAGTTTCATCTCATTTACTAAACTCTGGGGATTATTCTGAAGAAGACCCACCTTCTTGTCTGCACCATAACGATGCAAGTTGTATAAGATAAAGCAACATCAGACCAATGAGATTAATAACAGTCATTTACTTTTCAACAGCCAGTTTAATCGCTGACAGGTTTTATTCATACCCCTAGAGTTAAATGATAACTGTATTTTTAGTACAGATATTTTTTAAATAACTCCACTCAAATTCTTTTTTTTTCCCACAAAAGTTTTATTAGCAAATAATATGCAGTACAGGTAAAAGGCAATATACACATCCAGAAGGAAAAAGGAGGGGGACCAAGGGAAATATATATATATATATACAGTATATAGATTTATAGTATATGTGCTGTATATCCAGAAGCGATGGGCAACAATAGTAAACTATTAAACATAGGGCATTTACCTAATAATCCCTTCTTTTGTACTGGATTCAGCAACGTCTTTCCATGAACAGTACATATGGAGTCTCTTTTCACTTCCTCCCTTTGAACTATCCAACCCAAAAACCCAGCATCTGTAAGTACTATACATAGCTAATTCTGTGAGTAGCAGCACAGCTGTTTACAAATGCAAACAGCAGAGGACAGCAGATTCCTACATGACTGGTGTAGAAGAGATGTGTTGTCAAATACTAACACCCCCAAAAACAAACTTACCCAACTTTCCGAAAAAAAAAACCCATTTCACAACACTCCCTCCACCAATAAAAGGAGACCACACTTTGTTTTAGTATAAAATGGCCTTTTATTAATCAATTTATCTTAAATATACAGAAAACATTCCTTAAAACAGAAACCTCCATAAACTTACGGAATGAGTTATTGGTCTAGGCAGGCACCCAAACAATATTGATCTCCCCCTGCGAAACCTTCACCTTAATGTTCCTACTAGGCCTCCAGCCGCAACGCACCAACTCGGAGACAAGGACACACCTTCCGCAAGTAGACCTCCACCTTCTAGTTAAACCTGAGTTAACTGGAATTTACCCGGGCACACCATACCACAGATGGGTCCCAACCATACACTTATCATCACAAACCATTAACAACCTACCAAGACCAACAACTGCTACCAAACTAAACAAACCAAACAGAAAAGAAACCCAAGGGAAGGGTGGGAGGGAACTTCTCTCTTCTGCTGCTAACCAGCACTGGCTTGCCCGACCCCCCAGCACTCCCCCAAGATTCAGGATGATCCCACCAACACACCTACTAACACCAATCAGGTAACCTTACTATCTTTTTTTAAAAAAAAAAACCTTCCCCTTTAACTTAACCCAGGGCTTAAAATTTCGAGTCTAGACCTACTAGCCAGGCACAAACCTTACTCTCCACCAGTTGCCCCCACCCAACCTTGCCCAGGTCCGCCTCCAACCCCACCCCGGACCATCCCCCAACCCCGCCCCCCCAAGCCCTGCCCCCAACCACGCCCCATTAAAGCTTATGAAATTACATTTTTCTTGGAATAAAGAGTCCAAAATATAAAACTGTACACAGTAATGTATATTCCAGCTCCCCTGTACTCCATTATAGTGATATGACATGTATACAGTAATGTATATCCCAGCTCCCCTGTACTCCATTATAGTGATATGACATGTATACAGTAATATATATCCAAGCTCCCCCTGTACTCCATTATAGTGATATGACATGTATACAGTATGTATATCCCCCCTCCCCTGTACTCCATTATAGTGATATGACATGTGTACAGTAATGTATATCCCAGCTCCCCTGTACTCCATTATAGTGATATGACATGTATACAGTACTTACTCCTCGAGTCCCCCCGCGGTGGTGGAGAGGGTGTCTCCTCTCAGTGGAGGAGAGCGGACCTCTCCTGCACCTGTCCCCTCAGCAGCGGTGCAGCAGAAGCCGGAAACTGGAAGTTGTAAACCGGAACTCTGCTTCACAATGAGGCTTGGAGAGCAGGTGCAGTTGCTCCATGCTTCATCTGTGATCGCTGCTCGCCACAGAGGAATTTCTCCTCGCATTTGGCAAGCGGGTGAGCGGCTCTTTCAAGCCGTGACTTAACCATTTCCTGTCTTTTCTCCCTCTTCCACCTAGTCATGTCTGCCCTGCGCTATTCTTTCTTTCTTTCGCTACAGGCACCCCTATTGTGTTGCATGTGAGAACTGGAAAAGGAGCAACTGTACCAGCAGGGCTGCAGTACTGAACTGCAAAGCAATCAACATGAAAGGAATTGATGCAAATCTTAAATACAGAAAGATGAATCATTGTTAATAGAAAATTAAACCCAAAACCAAAAAAATAATATATTGCAGTTAGAGATGAGCGAAAATGAAATGAAAAATTCGATTCGACTGATTCGGCGAATTCGTGATAGACAATATTCGATTCGAGTCGAATAAATTCGCTGTGAATTTAACTTAAAAAAGGGTGTTTCTAGGCTTCAGAGAGACTTAATATTAGTGCAGAACACTGTACCTTTAATTTAAATGCCCTTGGAGTCTGCTGTGGAAGAGAAATAATACTGTCAGTCAGTATGACATGCAGATGAGTGCCGTCGATCTTAGAATCACCGCACACTTCACTCATTTGGCCAGTCACGGGGCCAAAACCAGTGTTTGGAGCCACAGTGTGGCGGTGGAGGCAGCAGCAATGGGAGGCCATACAGCAAACCTATGACAAAAATGGAAACCAGCAGGAGTGTGAGGAGATTTCAAAGTGGACATGGCAGAGTGGAAGCAATGGGAGGCCGTACAGGGACCCAGGTCACACTGTGGGACCAGCAGCAGCGTGACCAGGCGGTACGGGGGGCCTAAGCTCATGGCCGCGATATGGGGCCTGGCGGGCACTATGGAAGGCGCCGCTAATCTGCCAGCAACCTACTGACAAAATGGAAAACCGCAGGAGTGTGAGGAGACCTCAAAGTGGCACCCCCCTGGCAGAGTGGGAAAACATGGGAGGCCGTACAGGGACCCAGGTCCACACTGTGGGACCAGCAGCAAGCGTGACCAGGGCGGTACGGGGCCCATGGCCGATATGGGGCTGGCTGGCCCTCTGGAGGCGCTAATCTGCCACAGCAACCTATGACAAAATGGACAACCGCAGGAGTGTGTGGGAGATTTCAAAGTGGCACCATGGCAGAGTGGATAGCAATGGGTTAGGAGGCCGCATACGGGGACAGGTCCACACTTGTGGGCCCAGCAGCAGCGTGAAGTGACAGGCGGTACGGGGGCCCTTGGGCGACTTTGGGCCTGCGGCACCTATGGAAGGCTGTAATCTGCCAGCAACTATGTAACTGAAAAGCACACCAGGAGTGTGAGGAGACCTAAAGGGACATGGCCAGGTGGGAAACAATGGGGGGCCGTACTACCCGGTCAACTGTGGGCCAGCAGAAGCTGACCAGGCGGTACGGGGGCCCATGGCCCATTTGGGCCTGGCGGCACCCATGGGGAGGCCGAATCTGCCCGCACCCTATGCAAAATGGAACCCTGGGCTGGGGCAGGAGAAAACCGCCGATCTTTATCACGTTTTTCCCAAGCCACCGAATGGCGAGTAAAATGCTGACGCAAAGTGATCCCAACATGGGGGCCCCCCGGCCAGCTTGACTTTTTTGGCCACATACGACTTAGGCTACGTTTACTTCCTCGGGGGCGGCTTGACGAAACTTGCCACAGCCCCAGTAGGAAACTTTTTTCACCCCACTGGCTGACGCTATTCCCCCGTGCACCGCACCCCTACTGGTGTGGTGGGGAGGCTGCAGTGGAGCTGCTGCTTACTCCCTGGCCCTTTGCCTCCCCTGACATCCCG
>CATNWA010003531.1:0-18021 GCA_951230385.1 Staurois parvus | reverse complement strand
TTCTCTGGGTCATTTTGCCTCCTCATGTCCAGAGATGAAGTGCTCTCTGTGTCAGGATCTGGGGCATCTGGTTAAGGATTGCAATATTATCAGGTGCAATCTTTGTGATAAGGTTGGCCATTTGTACAGCCAGTGCCCTGAGGCCATGCATAATCAGTCAGCTTTGATAGAAGAGTTTTTTTTGTCTGGACATGGAAGAGGCAGAGGAGAGGGGGGCTGTGCCAGTGGTCTGCAATGTCTCTGTCCCTGTTGTCTTAGTGGTATCAGTGTCTGATGATCCATCTAATATGTCATCTCCTTGTGTTGTGCCCCTTGAGTTAGTCAGGATCTGGGGCATCTTGTTAAGGATTGCATTATCATCAGGTGCAATCTTTGTGATAAGGTTGGCCATTCCTACAGCCAGTGCCCTGAGGGCCATGCATAATCAGTCAGCTTTGGTAGAAGAGTTTTTTCATCTGGACATGGAAAAGGCAGAGGAGAGGGGGCTGTGCCAGGGGTCCCCAATGTCTGTCCCTGTTGTCTCAGTGGTATCAGTGTCTCATGATCCATCTAATATGTTATCTCCTTGTGTTGTGCCCTTGAGTTAGTGTCCATGGATGTTGTGTCTGATCCTCCTGTGTCAGTTTCCCCAGAGGAAATAGTGGGGGCCGTGGAGGGAGCTGGACCAGTGTGTATGGTTGCACCGACCCACGCTCACTGGCGTCTGAGGATCAGAGGGTGTGAGGCACTGGGAGGTGGAGTGGATGATGGTGGAGGTGCTGGAGTGAAGGTTGGGGGGACCGCTGTGGTGAGTGGAGAGAGTGGGGTGGATGATGTTGTGGGTGATGTGGAAGGGAAGGGGAGGGAGCTTTGCAGTCTAGGTTGTCAAATGATGATATAGAGTGGTTGGAGGCAAAAAGAAAGTCTAGGAAGAAGAAGAGAAAGACAGATGTGCCTGTAATTGAAAACCAGGGAGGGTGGAGGTGTCTAACACATTTGATGTATTATCTGAGATGGAGGGTGAGGAAACTTTGGGTGATGAGTCAATGGTTTCCATGGAGGAGGAATCACAGAGGACACTGAAGCCTGCAGGGTCTCAAAGTAGGGAGGGGGGTAAGCAGGCTAAGAAACACACACACCTCAATAAAAGAGCTTGGGCTGTCCAAGGTAGACCTCTTACCTCAGTACAGACCCCTCTCTCCACTAAGTATAGACCTCCTCTCTCAGTACAGACCCCACTCTCCACCAAGTATAGACCTCCTCCCTCAGTACAGACCCCACTCTCCACTAAGTATATACCTCCTCCATCAGTACAGACCCCACTCCCCACTAAGTATAGACCTTCTCCATCAGTACAAACCCTTTACTCTCCACTAAGTATGCACCTCCTCCCTCATTACAGACCTTACTCTCCATTAAGTATAGACCTCCTTCCTCAGTATAGACTCCACTCTCTACTAAGTATAAACCTCCTCCCTCAGTACAGACCCCACTCTCCACTAAGTACAGACCTCCTCCCTCAGTACAGACCCCACTCTCCACTAAGTATAGACCTCCTCCCTCAGTATAGACCCCACTCTCCACTAAGTATAGACCTCCTCCCTCAGTACAGCCCCACTCTCAAACAATTATAGACCTCCTCCCTCAGTACAGCCCCACTCTCCACTATGTATAGACCTCCTCCTTCAGTACAGTTCCCACTCTTCACTATGTATAGACCTCTTCCCTCAGTACAGACCCCACTCTCCACTAAGTATAGACCTCCTCCCTCAGTACAGACCCCACTCTCAACTAAATATAGACCTCTCTCAGTACAGACCCCACTCCCCACTAAGTATAGACCTCCTCCCTCACTACAGACCCCACTCCCCACTAAGTATAGACCTCCTCCCTCAGTACATACCCCACTAGGCATAAACATCCTCCCTCAGTACAGACTCCACTCCCCACTAAGTATAGACTGCCTCCCTCAGTACAGACCCCACTCCCCACTAAGTACAGACCTCCTCCCTCAGTACAGACCCCACTCCCCACTAAGTATAGACCGCCTCCCTTAGTGCAGACTCCACTCCCCACTAAGTACAGTCCTCCTCCCTCAGTACAGACTCCACTCCCCACTAAGTATAGACTGCCTCCCTCAGTACAGACCACACTATCCACTAAGTATAGACCTCCTTCCTCAGTACAGATCCCACTAAGTATAGACCTCCTCCCTCAGTACAGACGCCACTCTCCACTAAGTATAGACCTTCTCCCTCAGTACAGATCCCACTAAGTATATACCTCCTCCCCCAGTACAGACCCCACTCTCCACTATGTATAGACCTCCTCCTTCAGTACAGTCCCCACTCTCCACTATGTATAGACCTCTTCCCCTCAGTACAGACCCCACTCTCCACTAAGTATAGACCTCCTCCCTCAGAACAGACCCCACTCTCCACTAAGTATAGACCTCCTCCCTCAGTACAGACCCCACTCTTCACTAAGTATAGACCTCCTCCCTCAGTACAGACTCCACTCTCCACTCAGTATAGACCTCCTCCCTCAGTACAGACCCCACTAAGTATAGACTTCCTACCTCAGTACAGACTCCACTGTCCACTAAGTATAGACCTCCTCTCTCAGTACAGACCCCACTCTCCACTAAGTACAGACCTCCTCCCTCAGTACAGACCCCATTCCCCACTAAGTATAGACCTCTTCCCTCAGTACAGTCCCCACTCTCCACGAAGTATAGACCTCCTCCTTCAGTACAGTCCCCACTCTCCACTATGTATAGACCTCTTCCCTCAGTACAGACCCCACTCTCCACTAAGTATAGACCTCCTCCCTCAGGACAGACCCCATTCCAAACTAAGTATTGACTGCCTCCCTCAGTACAGACCCCACTCTCCACTAAGTATAGATCTCCTCCTTCAGTACAAACCTTAATCTCCACTAAGTATGCACCTCCTCCCTCAGTACAGACCCCTACTAAGTATAGGCCTCTCCTCCCTCAGTACAGACTCCACTCCCCACTAAGTATAGACCTCCTCCCTCAATACAGACTCCACCCTCCACCAATTATAGACCTCCTCCCTCCGTACAGCCTCACTCTCCACTATATATAGGCCTCCTCCTTCAGTACAGTCCCCACTCTCCACTATGTATAGACCTCCTCCCTCAGTACAGACCCCACTCCCCACTAAGTATAGACCTCCTCCCTCAGTACAGACCCCACTCTCCACTAAGTATAGACCTCCTCCCTCAGTACAGACCCCACTAGGCATAAACATCCTCCCTCAGTACAGACTCCACTCCCCACTAAGTACAGTCCTCCTCCCTCAGTACAGACTCCACTCCTCACTAAGTATAGACCTCCTTCCTCAGTACAGATCCCACTAAGTATAGACCTCCTCCCTCAGTACAGACCCCACTCTCCACTAAGTATAGACCTCCTCCCTCAGTACAGACCCCACTCTCCACTATATAAAGACCTCCTCCTTCAGTACAGTCCCCACTCTCCACTAGGTATAGACCTCTTCCCTCAGTACAGACCCCACTCTCCACTAAGTATAAACCTCCTCCCTCAGTACAGACCTCACTCTCCACTAAGTATAAACCTCCTCCCTCAGTACAGACCCCACTCTCTACTAAGTATAGAATTACTCCCTCAATACAGACCCACTCTTCACTAAGTACAGACCTTCTCCCTCAGTACAGACTCCACTCTCCACTCAGTATAGACCCCACTAAGTATAGACTTCCTACCTCAGTACAGACTCCAATCCCCACTAAGTATAGACCTTTTCCCTCAGTACAGACTCCACTCCCCACTAAGTATAAACCTCCTCCCTCAGTACAGACCCCACTCTCCACTAAGTATAGACCTCAATAAATGTTAACCATTTGACCACCGGAAGGTTTTACCCCCTTCATGACAGGGCATTTTTTGCTATTTAGCACTGTGCTACTTTAACTGTCAATTCCCAGCCAAAAACCCTTGCGCTGAATGCATGCTCAAAGGAATTACTTCAATCGTTAACAAATAAATAGCAAATAATGATCACTGCTGCCACTTTAACCACTTGCCCTCCTGAGGATTTGCCCCCCTTCATGACCAGACCATTTTTTGTTTTACAGCGCTGCGTTACTTTAACTAACAATTGTGCAGTGATGCAACGCTGCACCTAAATGAAATCTATGTCCTTTTTTCCCCACAAATTGAGCTTTCTTTCAGTGGTATTTGTACCGTTTTTTGTTTGTGCGCTATAAGCAAAAAAAAAGACCGGCAATTTTTAGAAAACAAAAAACAATATTTTTGACTTTTTTTGCTATTAAACATGTCCAGTAAAAAAAATAAAAAAATCAAATTTTGTCGTAAATTTAGACCAAAATTTCATGTATGTATTCTGCTCCACATCTTTTTTCTAAAAAAAAACCCCCAATACGTGTAATTTAATTGGTTTACGTGAAAATTATAGCATTTACAAATGGTGGTATAGATAATGGGATTTTTTTTTCCTACTAGTAATGTCCATCATGACATGTAGATGTCACTTTCAGTGTTGCAATCTTCTAATATTCCCAAACCAAAATCACCACATGCTCATGAAACCACCTTCCCTTTTGGGTATGCCCTCACCAGACCCACATGCCTTCCACTCTCATGGTTGGCATGTATCGCTTGTGAAATCTCTAATTGTGGTATCACCATGTAAACTTGTAAAAATGGATATCCTTTAACCATTAGCCGCCCAGCCAATAGACGTTTGGCGGCCGCAAAAACGCTTCAGCATTGCGGGTGCACGCCATTTGGCTTGCTCCTGCACATGCGCAGTTCGCGCGGTTGCAAAGCCGCGCAGCGGCGCGATCTGTCACCGGCCGTGTACCTCGGACACGGCCGATGACAGATCTGAGTACCGACCCCGTTGCCGGTACCATGTGACCTGCTGTGACCAATCAAAGCAGATCACATGACAGTTGTATACAATGGATGGCTTCATTCATGCCATCCATTGTATACTAGTGCCTAGCTGTGAATGGTCACAGCAGGTCACATGCACATGTCATGTGATTAGCTGTGACCAAATCACAGCTAAGCACAAAAAAAAAACAAAAAAAAAACAAAAAAACCTGAATGAATCGATTTCATTCAGGTAAATGCTTGCTTATAGCAAAGTAATAAATAATAAATGTATAAAAAAAAATACTGATCACTTCCCCAAAGTAGTACAATGTTACTATGGTAACATTGTACTACTTTGGTCATAGTAAAATATTAAAAAAAAAATCTTAAAAAAATATTAAATCTTAAAATTTAATAAAAAATTAAAAATAATAAAAAAATAAAAAAAAATTAAAAAAAATATATATATTTTTTTTTATTTCATACTGTCACCAGTCAGTGTCCCCTGTTCACCGCAATGCCAGTTGTATGATGATGCTGTACTGCACTGGTGACAGTATGTAAAAAAAAAATAGTGAAAATAATTTTTTTTAATTTTTTCATTTTCCGAAAAATTATGACAAAAAAATACAACTTCAAAAAACTTGCCATTCCTCTTATGAAGTACGTCGGACTGTCTACTCTGCAAAAAGGGGTCATTTGGGGGATATCTGTACTGTTCTGACATTTGGGGGATATCTGTACTTTTCTGACATTTGGGGGATATCTGTACTATTCTGACATTTGGGGGATATCTGTACTATTCTGACATTCTTGGACCTCAAGAAATTAGATTGGCTGTCAGTACTTCAGGATTGATCAATATTCAGATCTATCCCATAGTTTGTGAACTCTATAACTTTCCTACAAACTAAATAATACATCCTAATTTGGGTTATTTTCACCAAAGACATGTAGCAGAATACATCTCGGCCTAAATTTATGAAGAACAATTATTTATTTGTAAACTTTTATAACAGAAACAAAGAAAAACGTGTTTTTTTTTTCAAACGTATTGGTCTTTTTTTTTGTTAATTTAGCAAAAAATAAAAACCCCAGCGATGATTAAACACCACCAAAAGAAAGCTCTAGTTGTGTGAAGAAAATGATAAAATTTTAGTTTGGGTACAATGTTGTATGACCGCGCAATTGTCATTCAAAGTGTGAGAGCGCTGAAACCTGAAAAATGGCCTGGGCAGGAAGGTGTAAAATTGCCCGGTATTGAAATGGTTAAAATCATTTTAAGCTACACATAGTGAAAGGCTTCTTCACAGTAAGAGCTCTGAAAATGTGGAACAGACTCCCTTAGGAACTGGTCCTGGCCAGCTCAGTAAATGTTTTAAAAACAAGCTGGGTGGATTCCTAAATATACAAAATTTAACTGAATATTTAACATTTATAGGTAATACTTCCAGGGTAGTTGATCCAGGAAATATTCAATTGCCTCCCTAGATTTTTAGTCATGTTTGAGCAAATTAGATCATGCTATATAGTGATTTTTTTTTGCCTTCCTCTGGATCAACTGAGGGCATAGGTTTCTGTATTTTGAGTTTTTTTATTTATATTTTTCTATTGGTTGAACTATGTGGGCTTTTGTCTTTTTTCAACGTGACTAACTAAGTAAAAAATGTCACCATTGGGTTGTCTTGGCTGTTGTACCTGGTTCAAGTGGGTTATAAACACTTCTTCTTTTCGCATCGATAGCAGCACATGTGATTCTCAAGACAGTTCTGATTTGTCTCACAGTCATCTTCTATTGCATCTCCTATGCAGTATTTTGGGCTTGCAGGGCATTGCATGAATTTTTCTGTGAAAAGAAGACAAAGAAGGACAGTCAGTAACTCTCTACATCAGACATGCCAAACTCAGATACAAGACTGGGTCCCAAAGGCAGTCATACCTTTATCCATGGACAGCACTTTCCTAGATATACATGGTAAAAGGACTGTTTTGTCTCTCCAATCTAAGCATTGACAGTGTGATCTCTGTAACTTACAGATGTGATGAGATAGCGATAACTCCAATCTTATTTAAATAAACAGGCTGTGACTCGATCCAGACAGGAAAGGGAGGAGCAGAGACAAAATACAAAGAACACTTAAAGGCATATGACAGTCATGTGAAACATGACAAGGATATTTGTAAATACAAATTTTTACTTTTACTCAAATTCACAATTCAGCTTCACCTTCTCTTGCCCAAATTCACTGTCTGTGTCCACCATTACAATAATTCCTGCCCAACCAACCACCTGTTCTTCTCAGTACATACAACAGATAATTTTTATGCTTCACAGAGTCAAAGACAGTGAAGAGTACTTTATAGCTACAATGGCTCTGACATGCACAGGTATGTAGTATCAGTTCAGCAATCTGCAGGAAAAGACAAAGTCGGTCTATCTATGTCATGGTCAAAGATCAGGTTTAAAAGCCAGTAGCTATAGCAGTGAAGCTTCACACAGAAACCAGCAGGATAATGAACAAGCAGGTCCCCCAGAAGGTGATGTAGGCTCATACAAGGGTCCAAGCACTAGCCGAGCTTCATGAGAGCTGCTGATGGTGGAGATGGGTTTCACTGTTTGTTAATGCCGGATCATGGTCCTTAGGATCGCTACACTAAGAGGTGAACAAGCCAAGGTCCAGTAGCAGACGTATCAGGTAGGGATCAAGCAGGAGCGTAGTTAGTAAGCAAGTCAAAGGTCGGTAACAGATGGTTGCAGGTTGAGATCACCAGAAGTATAGTCAAGGAACACGCCAAAAGTCGGTAAATAGTGGAAATGATGATACAAATGTCAGCAAGAGTTTAAGGAGCAAGATTTTGTCTGGAAAAGACCACAATAGCTTGGAAAACAGGAAGTGCAAAGGCATGGCTTAAGTAGGAAGTTCATGGGAGGAGCAAGGAGTTCAAGATTCACCAGAATCAGGAAAGAAATAAGGTTGTCCAAAGGAACAGACAGCTGTCCAACATCTCAGGTGGCACAGTAAGAAGAGCTACTGCCACATGCAACCTTGGTGTCACGTACCTGATAGGAGACTGAAATGACAAGGTTGGCCTCACTTGTGTCACTAGTCCTGACCCCACTGGAAGTGGAACAGAGGGTGTCCAGGGGGACAAGAGTGCCAGCAGATGTTGTTTGCAGCTCTTGCAGCTGGAGTCCTTAAAAGACTGATGAACCACCGATTCAGGAACAGTAGCGATATGCAAAGCTGGTGTGGTAGATCGCCAGGCGTGCACCAGAGCAAGGCAGGAAGCTGGGATGGGAGTCAGGAGCAATGTCATAGGAATAGCCGGGGTCATCAACGGGCGGACAGCGAGGTACCAAATCATAAGCAAGCCAAAGTCAGGAGCAGAACCAAGGTCAGGAATGAGTATCAAGCAGAGGAGGAAACAAGAGTCAAGTCAGGAACAGGCTGGGTCAGCAACAAGGGAATCACACAGGAATGAGCAGGGCACGGGGACAGCTGAAGACCAGTCAGCACTTAGCATAAACAAAGGCAACCTTTAAATAGTCCGTCAGGCACTAATCTTCGCATACGTGTGTGCGATCACGCATTTCTGTGCGCATGCGCGCACGACTGGTCACTCTTCTCCGGACATTTCTGTGTGCATGCGCATTTCTATTCGCCAACCGTCTCACAGGAATTCCCTTTGTCAGGGACCGCGGCAGCGCCTCCCCTGGCGCACGCGCACTAGCGGCGGCTCACGCCGGGACACAAGCACCAGGTCCCGGCGGCCGCGGCTGACAGGACGCCGTGCATGCGCAGTAGGAGCCGCGGGCGCGCCTCGGGTGGCCAATGACAGCCCGGGGGCGCATCCCGGGCGGCCAATGACAGTGCAGGGCGCAATATTTAAAGATGCCCTGCACTGTCACAGATTGCCACAAGGTCTATCTGTGTTCCTGAGTTCCTGTACCTGTGATATTGACCCTGATTGCCCTGACTACGCTGCCTTCTCCTGTGTTTTACCCGGATTGTCCTGACTACGCTGCCTTCTCCTGTGTTTGACCCGGATTGCCCTGACTACTCTGCCTTCTCCCCTCCTGACTCCCGGCTTGTTTGACCTATCTGTGGACTGACTTATCCTGCTGACCCTGCGTGTGACCTGACTACTCTCCGCCTGCCGATTCTGTACCTCGCTTACCCCATGGGACCACTGCTCGTGATCCATCCTGCTAGGTCCTGCCAGCCTCCTCACATCTGGCTCTCCCGGTACCTATACATCCCCGGAGGTTCCCTCTGCCACTGGTGGGCCTGCTCAGAGGTCGTGACCTGGTCCTGGTCTGTTACAAGTCCATCCCCACCATCAGGGACCCTGGTGAAAGCACAGACCGGGACTTAGACTCCACGCTTTGGGTAGGTCTGTCAAGTGGCCAGCCAGAGGCACCAACTGGTGGATCATAAACACCCTTACACTTGGGTTCGGATCCTGGTCCTGATAATCTATCTTTAGGAAGGCAGGGTTCCCTTTAAAAGTTGCTCTTCCCTAGAGGTGGAATGGTCACATGAGTTTATTTAGTGGAAGGAGCTTGTATTGAGGAAGAAAATTCCTGGTGCCACTAACAGGGAGGAGAGCTAAAGGGTCCTAGTGTAGTGTGCTCTCCCCTTCAGAAGAGGGTAGGTGCACAACTCCATGAACCAAGTTATGGACTGTTATCATATTGTGATTACTTTGTACTTTCACTGTTTTTCAAGATACAACAATATAAGAAACTGATGTGTTCTTCCTCCCTTAATATCACAAAAGGTTGTTGCTATTGAGGTAGATTGTTTTTTATCTTGTTATCTTGCTTCAGGGTAAAGAAGGCCTCTGTGTAATGTTCCATTGAGAGTAAAGGTTAAGTACAGCCAATGCTTGGGGGTGAAGAGTTGTGTGCTTTACTAGTGAAATCCTGGAAGCTCTGGAGTGGGTGGTGATGGAGGAAAAGGAGTCCCCACCTAACAGTGGGAGAAAAAACCCTCATGTATCATGTATCAGTTGGCCTAGGCTCCAAGTCTCATGAGCCCCTGGTGGACAGTAGGACTTCTGGAGCTTCTGTTTGGAACATGTGTCAAGCATAGGCAAGAAGGGTTAAGGCTTGTAGTGACCAGGAGAATGTGGAGTAGAAGACTAGGATTGTCATCTGTGCATGCAAATAGTATGTTGGCTCGTACTGAACACTTTCACTTACCCTGCAACCCTTTACACACTGCTCAAAAAAATTGAAGGAAGACTTTGAAAACACATCAGATCTCAATGAGGAAACATCTCATGCTGGATATCTATACTGATATGGACTAGGTAATATGTTAGGAACCTAAGAATGCCCAATAGTTTGATGGAAATGAAAATTACCAACCCACAGAAGACTGAATCCAAAGACTCCCCGAACATCAAAGTGAAAAAATGATACAGCAGGCTAGTCCATTTTGCTGAAATTTCATTGCAGCAACTCAAAATGGTACTCAGTAGTTTGTATGGCCCTTACGTGCTTGTATGCATGCCTGACAACATTGGGGCATGCTCCAAATGAGACAATGGATGGTGTCCTGGGGTATTTCTTCCCAGATCTGGACCAGGGCATCACTGAGCTTCTGGACAGTCTGAGGTGCAACCTGGCGGTGTCCGATTGACCGAAACATGATATCTCAGAGGTGCTCTATTGGATTTAGCTCAGGAGAGCGTGGGGGCCATTCAATGGTATCAATTCCTTCTACTCTTGCCACATGAGGCCAGGCATTGTTGTGCACCATGAGGAACCCAGGACCCAGGACCCACTGAACCAGCTTAGGGTCTGACAGTGGGTCCAAGGAATTCACCCTGATACCTAATGGCAGTCAGGGTGCCATTGTCTAGCCTGTAGAGGTCTGTGCATCCCTCCATGGATATGTCTCCCCAGACCATCACTAACCAACCACCAAAACGGTCATGTTGAAAAATGTTACAAGCAGCATAACATTCTTCACAGCTTCTCCAGACCCTTTAACGTCTGTCACATATGGTCAGGATGAACCTGCTCTCATCTGTGAAAAGCAAAGGGCTCCAGTGGTGGACCTGCTAATTCTGGTGTTCAATGGCAAATGCCAATCGAGCTCTATGGAGTCGGGCAGTGAGCACAGAGCTCACTAGAGGATGTTGGGCCCTCAGGCCACCCTCATGAAGTCTGTTTCTGATTGTTTGGTCATAGACATTCACATCAGTGGACTGCTGGAGGTCATTTTGTAGAGCTCTGGCAGTGCTCATCCTGTTCCTCCTTGCACAAAGGAGCAGATACCGGTCCTGCTGATGGGTTAAGGATCTTCTATGGCCCTGTCCAGCTCTCCTAGAGTAACTGCCTGTCTCCTGGAATCTCCTCCATGCTCTTGAGACTGTGCTGGGAGCTACAGCAAACCTTCTGGCAATGGCATGTATTGATGTGCCATCCTGGAGGAGTTGGACTGCCTGTGTAACCTCTGTAGGGTCCAGGTATGGCCTCATGCTACCAGTAGGGACACTGACCCTAGCCAAATGCAAAACTAATTAAAAACAGAAAAGATGAGTAGGGAAGAAATGTCAGTGGCCTCCACCTATAAAACCATTCTTGTTTTGGGGGTCGTCTCATTGTTGCCCATCGAGTGCACCTGTTGTTAACTTCATTAACACCAAAGCAGCTGAAAACTAATTAACAACCCCCTCTGCGACTTACCTGACCAGATCAAAATCCCAGGCGTTTCATTGACTTGATGCTAGACTCTGATTACAAAGTCTTCCTTTCATTTTTTTAACCACATGCCGCCCAGCCACCGCATATAAAACGGTGGCAGGGCAGCGCTCGTAGGCAAAAGCACGTTTTAAAATGGCTGCCTTCAAAACAGGTAGGGGGCGCGTGCGAGGCGCTCACACGCCCTGCCTGTCCCGCGGGTGTCAGCAGCGGGTCTCCGCCGCCGGGTCACGGCCGGTTTTTACCGGCCGTTTTCCCGCGATGAGCGGTAATCACTGACACAGAGCAGAGCTGCATTGTTTACACACAGCCTGCTCTGTGACAGTTCGCCAACAAGCTGCAGAGGGAGAGAAGAAGTTTTCTCTCCCTCGATCAGCTCCCCCCTCCCTCCCCCCGTCCAGTACACACCCCCCCCGCCCCCCTAGTAAAACACTCCCCTTACACAACAAATTCTAAAAATGTTAACCCCTTCCTCCCCAGTGACATTAGTACAGTTTTCAGTGGTTTTATTTCACTGATCACTATATTGGTGTCACTGGGGATGTCAGTGACCTCAAGTCAGTTCCCCCCCCCAGTGTCAAAATGTCCGCCGCAGTCCTGCAGTCCCACCATAAGTCGCTGGTTGCCGCCATATGTCGCTGATTGCCCGCTATATGTCGCTGATCGGCGCCCATTATTAGTATAAATAAAAATTAAAAATCCCAGTATCTTTCCCGCCATTTGTAAACGCTATAACTTTCACGTAAACCAATTAATTTACACGTATTGGGATTTTTTTTTAGCAAAGACATGTCGCAGAATGCATTTTGGCAGAATTTATGACTAAATTTGATTTTTAAATTTTTTTTTACTGGACATGTTTTATAGCAAAAAGTCCAAAATATTGTTTTTTTTTTCCTCAAAATTGTCAGCCTTTTTTTTTATAGCGCAAAAAATAAAAACGCACAGGCGATCAAATACCACCAAAAGAAAGCTCAATTTGTGGGGAAAAAAAGGATGTAAATTTAATTTATGTACCGTATTGCATGACCGCGCAATTGTCCGTTTAAACTAGCGCAGCGCTGTATAGCAGAAAAATGGCGTAAATTGCAGTATCTATACCATAGTTTGTAGACGCTATAACTTCACACAAAGCAATCAATATACACTTATTGGGATTTTTTTTACCAAAAACGTGTAGCAGAATACATTTTGGCCAAAATTTATAACCAACTTTGAGTTTACTATATATTTTTTATAGCAGAAAGTAAAAAAATATTGTTTTTCTTCAAAATTTTTGGCCTTTTTTTGTTTTATAGCGTGAAAAATAAAAAGCGCACAGGTGATCAAATTACACCGAAAGAAAGCTCTATTTGTGTGAAAAAAAGGATGTAAATTTTGTTTGGGTGCAGCATTGCATGACCGCGCAATTATCAGTTGAATTAGTGCAAGCGCCGAGTAGCAAAAAGAGGCCTGGTCATTAAGGGGGGTAAATCCTCAGGAGGGCAAGTGGTTAAGCAGCCTCTTAGAATGAGAGATATATTAAAGGAATTGTTGTGTGCATGGTACATGGGAAGATCAAACAAATGCAAAACAAGTCTCTCTATGAGTTGTCAAACAGGATAGCAACTATCATGGAACTTTTTGAAGGTGAAGGCTACATAAGAACATGATTTTAGAGGTTTTGAATGGATATATCCAGGAAAGTATTTTATCATTTACCCCTCATGATTTAAATGACATATTAAGAGCATATCATGTGTTTTAGAAAATCAAATGAGGAAGCTGTGAGAGTTGATGTGGCAGAAGTGTTTAGAAGAGATCATGCAGATTAAAAATGTATCCAAACAGCCAGGAGAGATTTACCGAAGAAATGTGATCCTAATGTGCAAAATAAAGTTAACAAAATAATATTGAACAAAATTTCAGGACCCGGATACCATTTTATGGTAAAACAGAAAAATATGACCATATGAAAGCTGAATATAAGAAAAATAGCAGAATAGAAAAGAGATAGAATAAAATAGAAAAAAAATAGAAAAAATGTAGCTTTCTTCCAAAATGTGAATTTAGAAAAGAATAGAACAAAACAGAATAGAATAGAAAATAGCCTAGAATAGAAAATAAAGGAATAGATTAGAAAAGAAAAGATTCAAATTTCAAATAGAATAGAATAAAATAGAAAGAATATAGCCGTTTTCCAAAATTTTGAATTTTAAAAAATAATGGAATGGAATAAAACAGAACAGAAATTATAATAATAAATTTATAATAATACAATAGAAAAATAAAATAATTAAATAGAATAGAAAGGAACAGAATACATTAGACTAGACTAGAAATATAGCCGTCTTCCAAAATTTGAATTTCAAATAGAACCAATGAATTCAGATCGATTTGATATTTTTTGTTCAACTTTTGATTCGAATATATCAAATCCATTGGGAAAACTTTTAATCTGGTTGAAAACGGATAAATGAAGCAAAATGAAACTAATCAAAACAAATTTTGTACATATACAACAAAACGTAATGAATAACTTACTGAATCGATCTGAAACTAAACAATTTTTTTCATTTTGCACATGTCCTTTTCTTGTATCTTTATTTTAATTGCCTACCGGGTACTTTTACCCCCCTTCCTGCCCAGGCCAATTTTCAACTTTCAGTGCTGTCGCACTTTGAAATGACAATTGCACGGTCATGCAACACTGTGCCCAAATTACATTTTTATCATTTTTTTGAGACAGAGCTTTCTATTGGTGGTATTTAATCACCACTTGTTTTTTTTTTTTTTTGCAGGAAACAAACTAAAAAAAAGACTGAAAATTTAGGAAAAAAAAGTTTTTCTACGTTCTGTTATAAAATGTTGTAAATAAGTAATTTTTTCTCCTTCACTGATGTGTGCTAATGAGGCTGCACTGATGGGCACTGATAGGTGACACTGATGAGGAGGCACTATTAGGTGGCACTGATGGGCATTGACAGGCATCACTGATGGGCATTGACAGGCATCACTGATGGGCACTGAAAGGAAGCACTGATGGGCACTGGTAGGCGGAACTGATTGGCAGCACTGCTTGGCACTGATAGGCGGCACTAATTGGAACTGTTAGGCAGCACTGATGGCCACTGATAAGCGGCACTGATGAACACTGATAGGCAGAACTGACTGGCACTGATAGGTGGCACTGATGGGCAGCACTTACTGGCACTGCTAGGCTGCACTGATTGGAACTGTTAGGCAGCACTGATGGGCAGTGATAGGCGGCACTGATGAACACTGATAGGCTGCAATAACTGGCACTGATGAGGAGGCACTGATAGGGAACACTGATGGGCATTGACAGGCATCACTGGTGGGAATTGACAGGCATCACTGATGGGCACTAAAAGGTAGCACTCATATATGGCACTGATAGGCGGCACTGATTGGAACTTTTAGGCGGGCACTGATAGGTGGCATTGATTAACACTGATAGGTGGCACTGATAGGTGGCACTGAAAGGAAGCTCTGATGGGCACTGATATGTGGCATTGATGGGCACTGATATGTGGCATTGATGGGCACTGACAGGTGGCAATTATGGGCACTGAAAGGTGGCACTGATGGGGCTACATTGTTAATCAGTGCCCTGATAATCATTGTAGATGTCCCCTCTGCGGAATGCCGCTTACTGGCATTTCCTATTAACATGGTGGCAATTGACAGGCATCACTGATGGGCACTGAAAGGTAGCACTCATATATGGCACTGATAGCCGGCACTGATTGGAACTTTTAGGCAGCACTGATGGGCACTGATAGGTGGCATTGTTTAACACTGATAGGTGGCACTGATAGGTGGCACTGAAAGGCAGCTCTGAAGGGCACTGATATGTGGCATTGATGGGCACTGATGATATGTGGCATTGATGGGCACTGACAGGTGGCAATTATGGGCACTGAAAGGTGGCACTGATAGGGCTACATTGTTAATCAGTGCCCTGATAATCATTGTAGATGTCCCCTCTGCGGAATGCCACTTACCGGCATTTCCTATTAACATGCGATCAGCTGGGATTGGACACAGATGATCACATGATAGAGCCTACGTCATTGGCTCCTTACTGTGATCAGTGATTTGCTGTATCCCAGACCACCAATCGCTGTGGCACGCATGCGCAGCTAGAGTAGGAGGACAGCCTCCCAGAATGAGAGAACAGCCGCCCACCCATCATTTCCTTATATGGCGGCGAGAATCGGTTAAAACCAGAAAGAAGAGTTAGCATGGAACCATCATTATCATCTTTATATATTGTATGTAATATCTAAGGTGGGATGCTACACCATGGCTGTGTACGGCATTACTTTCTGAGTTAAGAGAGCGTTTGCATTGATGCTCAGACTGGGTAGGTTGGAAGGAGGTTTTCTCTAAATTTATGAGAGGTGAGTGATAATGTTTCACTTTAGTTCAGTTTTAGCATTTAGAATCTTGTTGAATCGGTCGTTTATAATACAGTGAAGACTGTGATAGACATGGAAAGAACTTTCTACATTCATGGGATATGATTACTGAGAAGAAAGTCTACTGTTGGACTTGTCATCTTTTGCTGGGATCCAATAAACACAACATTCTCTGGAAAAGGAACCTGAGACTGACTGTTTCTACGGAAATAATATTTCATAAATTATTTATCTATTTAATATTATTAACAACATAGAGGAGCTGCCCATGGATGACATGTTCGACACCTCTATGCTATACACACTCTATATATAGAAATTCCACTGCTTGGTCCTCTCCATTGCATGCACAGGTCCATAGCCGACTGTGGCAGGACTTGCTTGGCCATTTTCGGCTGGGTCGGGCGCATGTGCAATGGAGTCATTGAGGTCATAGTGCTGCTTTGTTTGGAATGAACAGCTAGCAGCACAGACGGAGAAAGAGACCAGAAATGACCTGCACCATCCCACCCACCATGCCCACTGTGGTTCAACATGGGAGTTCATGGAGACATGGACCTTATGCCTGCACAAGACATCCATGGCTGCTGGAGACACCCATCAACACCAATTGTGAGCATTAGAGCATGGAGCGAAGTATTCAAAAATTTGATTCGGGCTGATTCGCGAATTTGAGGAAAGAAATTCGATTTTGATGCGAATGAATTTATATCGCTACGTATAGTTAACTTAATAAAAAAGGTTGTTTTATTTTTTTTCTTTCCTTTTAGGGGGCTTCAAGAGAGCCTTTTTATATTAGTGCAGAAACACGTGTACCTTTATTTAAATGCCCTTGGAGATGAGGAAGGAGAAGGAGAAGGAGAAGGATGAGACAAGAAGAAGGAGAAGGATGAGGAAGAAGGAGTAGGATGAGAAGAAGGAGAAGGATGTGAAGAAGGAGAAGGAGTAGGATGAGAAGAAGGAGAAGGGAGAAGGATGAAGGAAGATGTAGATGGAGAAGGATGAAAAGAAGGAGAAAGGAGAAGGATGGAAGAAGAGGAGAAGGTGAAGGATGAGCAGATGGAGATGGAGAAAGGATGAGAAGAAGGAGAAGGAGAAGGATGAGAAGGAAGAGGAGAAGGAGAAAGGATCGAGAAGAAGGAGAAGGAGATGGCTGGAGAAGATGGAGAAGGATGAGGAAGAAGGTGAAGGAGAAGGATGCGAAGGAAGGATGGAGGGGAAGAGGAAAAAGGGAAGAGAAGGGATGAGGGAAGGGGGCGAAAGGAAAGAGGAAGAGGGGAAGAAAAAGGAAGAAGGAAAGGAAAATGAGGGAGGAAAGAGAAAAAAGATGAGGAAGGGATGGAGTGAAGAAAGGATGAGGAGAAGGATGAGAAGAAGGATGTGATGAAGGGAGAAGGATGAGAAGAAGGATGAGAAGAAGGAGAAGGATGAGAAGAAGGAGAAGGATGAGGATGAAGGGATGAGAAGTAGGAGAAGGATGAGAAGAGAAGATGAGAAGACGGAGAGGATATGAAGAAGCAGGATAGGAGAAGGAGCCAGGATGAGAAGAAGGAGAAGGAGAAGGATGAGGGAAGATGGAGAAGGAGAAGTGATATGAAGAAGGAGACAGAGGATGAGAAAGAAGGAGATGGTATGTAGAAGAAGGAGAAAGGAGTGAAGGATGAGAAGATGGAGAAGGATTGAGAAGAAGGAGAAGGAGAAGAGATGGATGGAGAAGAAGGAGGAAGGAGAAGGATGAGAAGCAGGAAGAAGGATGAGAAAGAAGGAGAAATGGAGAAGGATCGAGAAGAAGGAGATGGATGAGAAGAAGGAGAAGGATGAGAAGAAGGATGAGAAGATGGATGAGGAAAGATAGGAGAAAGGATGAGTAAGAAAGAAGGATGAGAAGAAGGAGAAGGATGAGAAGAAGGGAAGAAGGATGAGAAGAAGGAGAGGATGTGAAGAAGGTGGTAGGATTGAGAAGGAAGAAGAAGGATGAGAAGAAGGAGAATTTCCAAAGCCGGCAAAAAGTGTAT
>CATNWA010003529.1:0-18229 GCA_951230385.1 Staurois parvus | reverse complement strand
TAGACTAATTTTTGAATTTACTATATTTTTTTTTTAATAGCCAAAAGGGTAAAAACTAAAAATTTTTTTTCAAAAATTTTTTTCAGCCCTTTTTTGGGTTATTAGAAAAAAAATAAAAACGCACAGGTGACCAAATACCACCAAAAGAAAGGCCCCTTTTTTGGGGGGAAAAAAGGGAAACATAATTTTTTTTTGGGTGCAGCATTGCATGACAGTGCAATTCCCCGTTGAAATAGTGCAGAAATATAGAAAAATACCCCGTGAGCCAAAAATTTTGATACCCCCCCTTGTGCAAAAATTATTTCCCAAAACAAATAAATCAAAAAAAATGGGCATCAACACTTTACACAATACCATTATCTGTGGGGAAACGGGTAATATAAAAACAAAATGTGTAATTACCCCGATACATATACATTTTTCCGGGCGTTTCCATAAAATAAAAGGGTGATCTTTATAAATAGTGCTATAAAAAAAACTTTTTTGTGCTTCAAATCAGTGCAACATTGGGTGCCAACAAAATAAATACTGATTCAATACAAAAAAAAATAGTGCTCTTTAAATTTTAAAAAATTTTTTTCGGGGGACAAATGCGTGCTGTGCACCCCATCCCCGGCTCAAATTAGATAGATGTGCGCTCACCCCCTTTATTTGGGCCAAAACCCACAGTGGCTAACAGCGTTTTTTTGTCCCCCTCAGGACTGGGGAAAGTAATCTTCATTTTAAATATTTTATATCCATCCATCCCAGGGATCTAATTCCCCTTTTTTCCCCTGCCCCCAGGGGTCCCCTTTTTTCCCCCCTTCCTTCCAAAAACTGAGCCTAAAGGGATATTTAGGGATGGTTATCAGTAGTTTTTTCCTCCTCCCAGAAAATTTGGGATACCATGTAAGAAAGAGCCACAATAGTCCCCTTATCCTTTGTAGGTTAAATCTTTTTTTTATGAATAATTTGGGCCACTCAAAATTGTGTTTGCCCTCCCACAGGGCTTTACCAACAGAGCTTTTGGCCCAGATCCGGGTTTTTTGAAATCCCGGGGCCCCGGCCACCGCGGCTTGTGACGCCAGAGCCCCCCCCCCTACAACACGTTACGGGGGGGTGAGGGGGGTGTGAGGATTTTGGGGGGGATGGGGTGGGGGGGGGGGGTGGGGGGGGGGGGGGGGGGGGGGGGTGGTATATGGGGGGGGTGGGGGGGGATTGATTTTTCTTTTTTTTTTTGTTTTTATTTAGTGTTTGTTTGTTTTTGTGATTTTTTTTTTGGGTTTTGGGTGTGTTGGTGGGTGGATGTTTTTTGAGTGTGGGGGGGGTGTGGGAGTGGGTGGGGGTGGGGGGTGGGGGGTGGGGTGGGTTTGGGGGGGGGTTGGGTGGGGGGGTTGGGGTTGGGGGGGGGGGTGTTGGGGTGGGGGTTTGGGGTTGGGAGGGATTGGGAATTTTGGGGTTTTAAAACCCGGGGGGTTTAAGGGGGGGGGTTTTGGTTTTTTGGGAAAGAGGGGTGGTGGGGGTGGGGGGGGGGGGGGGGGGGGGGGTTAAAGAGTTGGGAGGAAGTATTGGGGGGGGGGGGGTAGGAGGGGGGGGAGGGAGAGGGTAGGATTATTAATGTTAGTAAGGGGGGGGGTTGTTTAAAATTTTAAAAAAAAATTTTTTTTGTTTTAAGTTTTTTTAAGTGGGGTTTTTAAATATTTATTTTTTGGGGGTATTTAAAAATGTGAAAAATTTTTTTGGGGGTTTTAAAATTTTATTAAAACTTTTTCATTGACCATTATAAATTCACCCGGGTTTTTTTGACAGCCTCAAAGCTGGGGGGGGGCCCTTCCAACTCTTCCCAATCTCAGCTTGGGGGCCCATAACAAGTGCAAATGCAAAACTGCCATTCAGATGAAGTAGGCCCACAAATTGTTTTTCCAGACACCCCGGCGGCCCGGGACGTGTGGGGGCGAGCTCCTGAAACCCCTGGCCCCAATCCGCTCCCTTTCTGGGGGGCAGCAGCCCCCTACGGGGCCCCCTCACAAAACTCCCCATTCCCCGCCCCGCCCGGCCCCGGGGAAAGGGCCAACTGGACCTTTTTCCCAGAGCCCCGGGCCCCTTTGCGGCCTACCCCGCACCCAACCCGGGGCCCCCTCGTTTTTCAGTCAGGGCCGAACCGGTTTGCCAGGAATTCCCCCCGGGGCCCCCGCCCCTCCGTCCCCCAAAACCCCACTGCCCTTTCCAGCCCCCCCCAGACCCCTCCTCACTAGCCCTGAGCCCATCCCTGACCACCAGGAACCCCCCCACCACACTCCCCCTCACCCCAAAAATGCACCTGCCTCCTTCCTTCTCGTCCTACCCTTTCTCATTCCCATCCCATTCCCTCCCTCTACCCGCCTACCCTCAAAACAGCTACTACATTGGCCCTTCATTTCCCTCTTCCCCACTACGGATAGCTCACCACCTTCTCCTGCCTACTCCACTCCCCCATGACCCACGTGCACCATATCAGACCACGTGTGTGCACTTCATTCCCCAACTTGCACCTTTCTCACCCATTCTCCTTTCTATTCGTGGGGTCATTCCCCGAATCCTGGCCCCTCACCACCTCACCCCCCCTATAGGGTCCCCCCTGCTCTCGCCAGCTGCCAGGCAACCACCGCCTCCAACTCTTTTTATTCCTGTGTCCCAATCCTCCCGCATCATCCCCCTCTCTCGTTTGCACCTCCTGAGACGCCGCTCAGTCTGCAACAAGCTTACCGCCTCCCATGAACCATTTTTATACTCCACTCCTTCAACCTCAGATAGCCAATCCACCGGAAACCGGGGTACGGGGCCCCCTGCCCTCTAACCTCCCCTGGGGAAACTCCCCCATGGAGGTCTCGTCGGCCCCATTCACCAAGACGAGCGGTCACAGGGGTGGGGGTCCCGGGCTTGCCCTAACACCGCTGACACCTTCCAGGTCCCCCCAAACCCCCCCCCCCTATCCTCTTTTTCCTCCTTCGAGCTCACGCATCCGGCTCTTCACCCCCCCCCCCTAAGGACGCAGTGATCTACACCCCCCCCCGGGTTTCCATACCCTGCCCCCGGGAGGGCCCTTCGCCCCCTGGTTCCCTTTTCCCTTCCTCTCCTCTAGCTACCGACCTCATCCCCTTTGGGGACTTAAATACCCCCAAAATCAAACGCAACAACCTGGCAAACTTCCCAACTCCCCACCAAACCCTTTCCCCCCTTCGCGCCCCACAGAACACCGCCCCCACCCAAAAAAAAAGGGGAACACCCGGAAACCTCGTCTTTTCCCCCACCCCCTGTCCCCCCTCAACCATTTCAAAACACCCCCTAACTCTCTCCCGACCACCACCTCCTCATGTTCCCATCTCCCTTCCCTTAACTCCTCCCCACAGGTGCCAAACCATCACAGCCACAACTCGCACCTGAACCCGGCCCCCCTCCACTCGACTGCTCGACTGCCTAACACGGACAGCATCCTTCCACTGTCATGTCCTGACCTATCCACCACCGCGTACAACGACTCACTATCAGCTACCCTAGACCTCTCTGGCACCCCTTAACCACACGCAACATTAAACCCTAGACCGGCTCCAAACCATGGCAGAAGACCCTACTAAATGCCTCAACGCGCAGTCGCCGCACTGGATCGAGACTATGGCGCCAAGAACCAGGTATCCCTCATGCCGTTCTCCTCTACAAATCTGCCTTCCTCACCTACACAGACCTGCCCTCCATCACCGCAAGCAGGCCTTACTTTGTTAACTGATCACACCCTCTCCACCTGCCCTCGCCGATTCTTCCCAACCTTCAACTCCCTGCCTCCTCCCCCCCCCCCTCCCCCAAACTCAGAAACCCTCACTTACCGCCCACGAAATTGCCACTCATTTTCCACAACAAGATTGACGCAATCTTAAGGACAAAATCAACTCGCAATCTACCTCCCCACCACCTTCCCCCCCCATCACCCCCTCCCCCTGACCTCGCAACCGCACGCCCCCCCCCCCCAACACCAAAAGGCCCCGCTTACCTTAACCCCCCCAGCACTGCTTTCCTTTTCACCCCCCTACTACCCAACCTGGGGAAAGTCACCAAGTCTTCTCAGAAGCCCGCCTCACAAACCTGCCCCCTGGACCCTATCCCCCTCCAACTCCTCCGGTAAACCCCCCCCTCTTCCCTCATCCGCTCCCTCCCCCCCACATCTTCTTTCTCTCCCTCTCTACCCTGCAATTCCCCACCCCTCTGAAGCAGGCGCCATCACCCCCATACTCAAAAAGCCCTCCCGGGAAACCCCACGACCCTAAAAACCCTCAGACCCATCTCCCTGCCCCAAACTCCCCTTCCAAGCTCCCCCCCCCCCAAACGCTAGTCACGATCGCCTAAGCGTCCACCAAACTGACCAAAACCCCCCCCTTGATCCACTCCCGGGCCCGGCTTCCGCCCCTACACTCCCCCGGGAAACCCCCCCTCCTAAAAAATCAGCAACGACCTACAAAACCCCAAAAACCCAAAGGGCGACTACTCTGCCCCTCCTTCCCCCGGACCTCCCCGCCCCTTTTCGACACATTTTGCCCCACCCCCTCCTCCTTAAAAAACTATTTTCCCCCTTTGGCATCAGAGACCCCCGCTCCCCTTCCTGGTTCCCTTTTAAACCTATCCCACGCTCCTTCGGGCTTTTTCCTTTTAAAACCCGATCCAAACCCTCCCCTTTTCCCCCCCCCCCTCTCGTTGGGTCCCCCGGGGCCTGCCCTTTGGGGACCCCTTCTTTTCTCCATCTAAAACCTTCCTCCCTTGGCAAACCATACACTCCCATGGCTTAACTACCACCCTATGCTGAGACACTCAAATTTACCTCTCCAACCCCTCACCTCCCCCAAACATTCTCCGCCCGCATCATTTCACCTTCAAAAAACACATCTCTAAACTAAATGTCGCTCCCTTTTTCCCAAGTTTAACCTCTCCAAAAAACCACTTCTCGTTTTTTTTCCCCCCCCCCCCTTTCCCCCCCCCCCACCCTAACCATCATTTAAAACCAACAACACCACCAAAAACCCCGGGCCCCGCAACCCAAAAGCCTTGGGCGCCCATTCTAAAACTCAAACCTTTTTTTCCCAAACCTCATGTCAAATCACTTACAAACACATGCAGGTTTTCCACCTTCGCAACACCGCCAAGATACCCCCTTTCCCTTACCCAGACACCCCCCAAAACAACTCTTACACCTCCCTAATTATCTCACGCCTCGACTACTGCAACCCCCCTCCTCACCCCCGGCATCCCCCCAGTGCAAGCTCTCCCCACTTCAGACCATCCTGAACTCAACGCCAGACTCTTTCCCCCTCACCACCGCTCCACCTCCTGCCACCCCCCCCTGCCCATCCCCCCACCCCGGCTCCCTTTTTGGGCCCCAACCCCATCAAATTCAAACTATTCACTCTGACCTACAAAGCCCTTCCAACACTGCCCCTAACCCAACCCTCACCAACCTGATTCCCAGGTACCCCCCCCTACCCGTACCCTTTTCCTTTACAAAGGGCCTCCTTCTATCTTGCTCCCTGGGCTCCTCCTCCCACGCACGCCTTTCCCAAAATTCCCCCAGGTCCCCCCCACCTCTGGAAACTCCCCCCTACCCCCAATCCATCAAAACTTTTCCCCCTTCCCCCTTTTTACCTTCAGGCGCTCCCCGAAAAACCCCCCTCTTCAGGGGAAACCTACCCCACCCTCACCTAACAAACCGTTCTTTTTTCCTCCTACCAAACCCCTCCCCCACAGCCACTTCCTCCCGTACCACTTTCCCCCCTCCCCCCAAATTGTAAGCTTGAAAGAGTAGGGCCCTCTAAACCCCTTTGGTGCTTTGGTTTTTGTTGCGTAAATGTTTCATGTTTTTGGGCCCCCCCTCTATTTTACAGCGGGTGAGCAAACCCTTTGGGGCTATAAAAAAATCGAGTAATAATAATAAAAATGGTTTTTTAAAAAAAAGCGCTTCGTACGGTTGCGTTAATTCTGATGAAAAAATAAATGCAAGAAGGGCATAAACCTGATCCACAATCCCGCCAAAAACCTTGGGGAAGACCACCAAAAATGGGCCATGGTTTCCCGCGTTTTAACAACCTCGAAAACAAGTCGGGGGAATTTTGTGGGGGAAAAAAGAGCCAGACGAGCAGGCGTGTAAAAAACCATCTATAAAAAAACCCTTTTAGGCAAAATTTTTAGAAAGATAACAATTTCCCAAACATTTAGATAAAATTTTTGCGTCATGACCGCCCAATCCGCCCGATCTAAAAGTGCCCCCAAGTTCCGACTTGCCAAAACTTTAAAGATAAAAACGGAAACCCGAGGATTTTTATGGGAAATAAAGGAAAGTAAAACCAGGGGAAAATTTAAACCCGGGGCATGGGGGCTATGTCTATATTTGGGCTTTCAAAGGGGTCAACCTATAGGGCCCCCAAAAGTGTCGTATTAAAGTCTGATAAAGTGGGAAGGGTTTCCAAAAAGTTTCCCAAGCAACGGGATATTTTTAAGGGAAAAGCCAGAGTTTCAAAGGGGAAACCGAGTGGGGGGAGAGCATAAAAAATGAAAATCTGGAAGCCATTTGCCCTTTCCACCAAGCAAACTGTCCAGGATTGCACGACCTGGGGGGGAAAAAATGGATTGTGTACAACCGTAGTAACGGTAGATGGGCAAAATAAGTCCAGCAGAAAAATTTTAAAGGAGTTCCCAAGGGGCGGAGCTTAAAACATCAACGTCGACTAAAAGGGATGAGGGTCCCTTTAATTGAAGGAAGCCAAGGTAAAGAAGAGAGCCCGGGAAACGGTGGGAGTCCCATCAAGCTACGTAGCTCACAAGGGAAAAAGGTTTAGATCAAAGGGGGTTGGGGTAAGGGGCAAAAATTGGGCCAAACCCGATAGTAAACTGAAGGTTTGGGACAGATAACCCACCCCGGTCCCTTACAAAACAAAAAAGATTTGATTACTGAAATTCCCGGGTCGGGGGGAGCTTTCCCAAAGAAAAAACAGGGGTTTTTTGTGATGAATTTTGCAATTTTGAAAAGGGAAAAGGACTGGTAAAACTCGAAACACGTACTATAATTTGGGGGGGGAAAAATCCCTGCAGACCGCATTGATTCTAAACCCAACCCCAAAACGGATAATGAACCCCGGGGATAAAAACTCCTTCAAGTCATTAAAAAAAGTGGGGGAAATTTGCCCGGGAAAGACCTTTGTAAGTCAGAGTAAGCTTGATTCCCCAAAAACGGCCCCAAAGGGGAGAAAGCCATGAAAAGGAAAAAAAAGTTTCAGAGTCTCCCAAAAATGATGGGGAGAGGGTAAAACCACATACTTTTGGGAAATTTCAGGGGTTTAAACCCGGAGGCCTAAGAACTGCAAAGGAATTTCCCAAAACCCGGGCCCGTAAGTTTTTTTTAAAGTAACCCCCCGGGTTTGTAACCCATAAAAATATATTGTCTGCGAAAATAGATAATTTTTGTTGGGGAAACCCGCTACGTCTATTCCCTTAAAATCAGGAAAATTAAAAAATTTGGGTTCCCCCCAACGGTTTTCCCAAAACCAACATAAATAGTATGGGGGAAAGTGGGCAACCCTTTTCTAGTTCCCCTGCCAATCGAAAACAGGACCCAAAACCCCTATTTTTTGAGTTTTGGGTTTTTAGGGGAAGGGAAAAGCAAGGAAATCCAAAAGCAAGGGAAAGGGGGGACCAAAACCAAATGATGGAGGACCCGACATCAATTTAAAGGCCCAAAGGGCCCTTTTTGAAGTCTAAAAATAGGGCATCAAATCAATTTGCGAGTATGGTCCAAATGTTGTAACTGTATTAATAGTCTGATTGGCATCTCCAGCTTGTCTGTGGGGGACAAAAACTCATCCTGGTTCTTCTTTAACAAGCAAGAAAGGAAAGAATTTAACGAGTGGCTAAGAATTCTTATGAGAATTTTCATGTCAACATGTTAATGAGAGAAATGGTCTGTAATTTGCCCAGAGAGGAATGGTCCCAATCTGGATTGGGGTATCATAACCAGTTAGCGTCAAAGACTCAGGGTATATACAGTTTGCACCTCTCATTCACCCGCATGGTACATTAGCAGCAACGGTGAGGGGCATGGCACATACAGCCTAATTTGTTGTAATATTGAAAAGGCCGTGTATCCATCTGGAACCTAGGCGTCTTGCCGTCCTTCATAGGTCTGCGCATTGCATTGCAGAGAACTTCCGATAGACCTGATTGTGATCCGGCGTTACATAAGGTGTCTTTATGGGGCCCTGGGTCTGAGTCTGGTAAGGACTAATGAGCTTAGAAAGTCAGAGATAGATTGATTATCATCCCGTTGTAGGATACGCATAAGAGTCTGGCTAGTCTGATGCTGGAACTCCTCCCTAATATCCGCTTACAGGAATTAATTGGTGAGAACATTTGACGTTTGATTTTTGTGTTTGTTGGGTTAATGTTTTTTTGTTGTGAGTAGTGAAATCGGTTTAGGATGGTGCGCGAAAGAGCGCAACTTCTTCGTGCTATACATGGAATCTGGTTTATTTGCTTTACTATACCATTTCTGGTGTGTCATCGCAAAGAACGCTCAGCTCTCATCAGTCAAACAGAGATCTAGTTCCAGGCGAGCCCTGATCTAACAACCTACGGTTCAATGGGGGTGAGTTGGTACCTGCTTAAAGTGAGCCGATGCAGAAGCTAACTTTAGATTCCAGCTGACTCTGTTTTACGTTTTGTCTATCCTCTCTTCCGCCTCAAAGCTATTCTGAATAATGATGACACCGTAGAACAGCCTTGTAAGGCTTCCCACAACGTCACCAGAAGAAGAGGACTGACCCGAGTTTAGCTGAAAAATATTCTTGGGATTTTTACGCACTAGTTCAGCCTGAATATCCTTCAGTGAAATGTAGATAGTCTCATTCATAATCCAAGAGGAGTAGGATGGCTTACAGAGGAGAGATCGACACAACCACAAAAATGGGGTCATGATCGGAACCATGGGGGACTGTGAGGATAGAGGACGGGGAGCGTACTGAGGGAAGATGTTTACGCAACACAAAAGCATGGTCAATTCTTGAATGAGAATGATGAGGGCAGAGGAGTAGTAAGTATAATCCTTTTCCCCGGGGGTGGAATACACACCATAGATCTACCTGGTCATGGGTACTTAACGTACGGTTGAAAGATTTGGCGACGCGGATTACATTAGAAGTTTCTGCAGGGTATTTATCTAGGGTATGGATTTAATACTAAATTAGAATCTCCTGCCAACAGAAAGGACATTGAATGGCACAGCCAGGAGGGAGCAGATATCGTGATAGAAAGGGTCCAGGGTTAACATTAGGAGCATAATAGATGTCAGTATTGTAACATCGATACCATGAATCGGTGCTGCTGTAATAAAAGATATCTGCCGCCATGGATTCAGCAATACGCTTCACACCAAAACAAATGGGGTTTTAGCCATGAAAAGCAACAAGGACTCCCTTTGTTTAGTAGGGCCAGTAGCCTCATGGAAAAACCTGAGGGTAGCGTGCAATCGAAATATTTAGGGGCAGAGGTATTTGAAAAATGAGTTTCTGCAGACAAGCAATGTCGACATGGCAGAGCCCGGAGAAACTTAAAACTCTTTACCGTTTTTGCGGAGAGGTTCAATGCCCTGAACATTCAAGGATAACCAGTTTAGCGACATGGCAATGGAAGGGGAAAGAGGATCATCTTCGTCCCACGATCCCCAAGAGCCTGAAAAAAAATGTATAAAAACACAAAAACACACACATGACAAGAAACAGAGAAAAAAGACAGGAAAAAGGAAGAAAAAACAAGAAACCATCTGGTATACAAAGCAATTTCATATGAAACAGTAAGAATTATGCACATAGATAACATCTTAATAATCCACTGTGGGTGAAATACCACAAAAAGGCTGGATAGCGGGCAGGAAACCAATCCAGTCCACTAACCAGCTTGAAGGGGGGACACCTTAGTCCACCGGAACTACTCGACTCAGTTAAGGCAAGAAAAAATACAAACAAACAATTTAGGCTAATAAACCCAGGAACAATTAACCTATAAATGGCCTAGTAAGGCAATATGAATCTCAGTAGGCTCGAACTTCAAAAAATGAAGAAGCTCCAAAAATAGCGGAGGGTCAGAGACCTGCGGCCTTGAGATCCGCCCATCACCATATGACATAAGTAGGCAAGTCTCTATACAGAACTAACATGGTTATTTAGGCACTAGCCACTGTGGAGAAAGTGCTACAAGGCATAACTGCATAGAAACCACATATGGGTGACATCGCCCACATCTCAAAGAGTAAGAAAAAAACAAATGTGAAAATCCAACCGGGCACAGAATGTCAAGTCTCAGAAACCTCCTGGAAACGCTGGGCCTGTAGAGATCGAAGAGCCTGAGAGCTAGTCTGACTTGGAGAAGATTTACATGAAGACTGGGAACTCCTGAGGGCGTGTAGAAACTGTAGCTTCCTCGTTCTGGGAGTGTGGTAATTCCAATTTCAGTTCCTGAAAGTGGCGGCGAAGATCCGCTGGTGAAGAAGATTGGAACTGACGACCTTGGAAGGAGAAAGAGAGCTTGAAAGGAAAGCCCCATCTGTACTTAATATCAGCTGATTGTAAAATCTGGAGGTATGGTCTCAGGGTACGACGTTTTGGCAATTGTGACTTGGGAGAAATCCGCAACAGCTGAACAAAGTGACCCTGGAATTCCAAAGCCGGTGAACGATTCCAAGCCTCCTGTAATAGACGTTCTTTAGTGCGGTAAAAGTGCAATTTAATGATAATGTCCCTGGGTGAGGGCCCTCCGTGGGCTTAGGAGCTAAAGCTCTATGCATACGATCAAACTCCAGTCGTCCCAAGGGATCTCGGGAGCCAGTTCCTGGAATTTAGAGCAGTAGCAGTACCCTGTAGATCGGTGATTGCCTCAGGGATTCCGCGGATGCGGAGATTATCTCTGCGGGCTCTATTCTCAGCATCTTCCAATTTGTCTTTTAAAGTGTCCAGCTCAGCATGCAAATCATCCACCTCCTGTTTCATGGCCCCTCCAAGACGTGGACACCAGATCCATACGTTGTTCTAGTTGATGGGCACGATGGCCAATTCTTTTAGGCCTCTTACCAGATCAGAAGATAATTTACGAGAGGCAACTGTAATCTCCTCGCGCACTATGGCGCGGAATTTTGTGTAGCAAGGCTGCAGGGTTTTGTTCAAGAGGGGGCCGGTCAGGCCCCAGATGGGAACTGTTGCTGACTATCGCCATCTGACTCAGGATTCCCTGTAAGCTGCGTTGTGCCATCAGGCTCTGGGGGGCTGGGCGTTAGCTTGCTAGTGTGGCTATGCGGAGGGGATTGCTGCTGGGCCCGGTGTTTGGGTTTGGTGCGTGGGGTACGATGCATTGTTGGAGAAGTCCAGGTAGTTCACAAACACCTTCAAACCGGTTGGAATTATATGCCAGGGTGTAGAAGCCCAATTGCCGAGAGATATGTTCCGGTGGCACGGCACAGGGAGATCACTTGATCATATTCCCCGAGTATGTGTATGTGTTCCCGGACGGGGTTACTTTCACATAAGATCCATTACTGCGGAACACATCATGTGTCCCGCTGCTGCCCCAATAAATTGTAAAAAAGATTATTACACTGGGAAGGGAGGAGTAGAAAACAGACTGCTGATGTAGCTGTAGCGGTACCCTCTATAGAGTGATGATGGAATCCCAGGTGGAACGAGCGTAGGCCCTAAGATCTCAGTAGCCGGTTGTCAAGGTCCTACCTTGACTCAGGCCTTGTGCTGCTCCATGTGCTGGCATCCATCTTAGGTGTCTGCAAAGCATTGTGGGATCCTTTATGCTTTCAGCCCTCTGTGGCTCCTCCCCTAGGAGGCGGCGGCTTATCACATATAAGTCTGCTGTTTGTGGCTGTCCATTGCATTCGTATCCTGTCTGTTGCACAACAGCAAGCTCCTGTTTAGCTACTCATTGCTTTCCTGGATACCGACTCGGCTTTGGCTAAGACTCCTCCTGGCTTCTGACCCTGGCTCTGACGACCATTCTTCCTGGCTCCTGATCCCGGCTCTGGCGACGATTCTTCCTGGCTCTAGACCCAGGTTTTGGCTACAATTTCCGCTGTTGGACTTGCATAGACTCTTGTCTTATTTTTATATTAACCACTTACCGACCGGCCGTTGCATATAAACGGCCGGACGGTGGCAGTACAGGGTCGGGTGGCCGTTTATGAACGGCCTCCCCGCACCCTGCTTGTGCGCACTTCCTGGGAGCGTGCAGCACCGCGATCCGGTGCCCGCTGTGTCCTCCGGACACACTGAAACAACCGATCGTCGGACGGGACCTCTGTACGAGGTCCCGATCATGTGATCACTGATTGGCCAATCAGTAATCACATGCAAAGTAGTAAGCAAGATGTCACTTGTGACATCACTGCTTACTACGTGTGAAATCTGTGAATGATCACAGAGGTCACATGGTACAAGGCTATTCACAACAGCCTTGTACCATGTGACAAGCTGTGACCAATCACAGCTCACTCAGTACTTCTCAATGAGTGCAGGAATGCACACAGAGAGAAAGAGAAATGATTGCTTTTACATCCTATATGGGTGTAAAAGCAATCATTGTAAAAAAAAAAAAAAAAAAATCTTCATCAACCCCAAGTAGTACAGTGTCACCAAGGTGACACTGTACTGCTAGGGTTACAGTATGTAAAAAAATAAAAATAAATAAAAAATAATAATATAAAAAAATAAAATAAAAATGTAAAAGAAAATGTTTAAAAATTATAATTTTTGGTTTAAACTAATTTGTTTTTTTTGTTTTTTTACTAAAAAGATAACGGATACATTTTTGGCATTGCTGAGAAACTCCTCTGTATCCACGACTATAAACTTAACATGGGAGGGGTGGGCTTCAACGACCAAATGATGAATCCGTATTTAGCTTCCCACAAAGTTTGAGATTGGTACAAAAAGGTGTCTATAAAGCACCTGGGTGAAGTGGTTCCTTCCTAAAATTTCAGGAAGAAATCATCACGGTCTTTTTTGTATCCAGAAGGTGCTATGGCCCAATTCCCAAATCCAGACGCAGTGAGCCGGTTGCGTGAGATGCATGTTCATTATGTCCTCTCTGGTACCCCAACCCATAGGTCACCACATAGAAAATGTTGTGTCTGTAGCAGACACGGATTAGGACTTGACACCTGCTTTTTTTGTCCCTCCTGTCCTGGGCAACCTGGTCTCTGCCTCAAGGACTGCTTCCATCACTACCACACACTAGTGGAGTATTAGTATAGGGTACAGCACGGCACAGTCTACAGCACATATTCACCATTCTCACACAGGGTGTAAGGGAATTCCCGTGAGACGGCTGGTGAATAGACATGCGCATGTGCACAGAAATGCACGATCACGCGCGATGAAGATTGGCGCCAGACGGACTATTTAAAAGGTGCCTGTGCTGAGTGCTGACTGGTCTTCAGCTGTTCCCAGTTTCCTGCTTGTTTCCTGTGTGATTTCCTTGTTGCTGACCCGGCTTATTCCTGACCTGACTCTGATTATTCTCCTGCTTGATACTGGTTCCAAACTTCGGCTCTGCTGCTGACTTTGGCTTGCTTATGATTTGGTACCTCGCTGTCTGCCCATTGATGACCCTGGCTATTCCTTTGACACCGCTCCTGTCTCCCATCCCTGCTTCCTGCCTTACTCTGGTGCACACCTGGCGATCTACCATACCAGCTCTGCATATTACTACTGTGCCTGAAACGGAGGTTCATCAGTCTTCCAAAGTCTCCAACTGCAAGAGCTGCAAATAACATCTGCTGGCGCTCTTGTCCCCTTGGTCCCTAGACACCCTCTGTTCCACTTCCAGTGGGGTCAGGGGCTAGTGACACAAGTGAGGCCGACCTCGTCATTTTAGTCTCCAATCAGGTACGTGACACAGGGTCTCGAAAGATGTTTGTCAGTAAACTGTCTATCGCATTTTGAGAGACCATAAAATCAGAGGCTGATCTTAAAAGTTACAAAAAACCCCCCATAAAAAAAGTAAATTAAAATAAATAAAAAAAAAACGTTGCTTTGCAGGAACACCATTCAGTTGTTTTACTGAGTTAATGTTCTATTAGTATTGTGTTTTATTGTTAACCATTGTTGTTTGCTTTGCAGAAACACCATTCAGCTGCAGCACCGATCTGTTTATTCTGACACCAACAGGGTCTTGTTCTCAGAATATATATCAGTGCGTGCAGCGCTGCTGGATGAGATTTTTCATCTACAGTAAAAAAAAGAAACATATATACCCAAGCATGGGGGCCTGTAGTGGTCAGTGGAAGGATTGCCCCTATGCTTCGGCATATATTTATAATTTTTTCTGGCAGAAATTTCTTCATCTACATTGATCGATGTGAATGGAGGAATCTCTTAGGCTCTTGATGTGAATGGAGGAATTTCTTAGGTTCTTAGGTTCTGTAAAAGAAATGTACATGTATGCCCAACATTAGAAGTGAGTGGATGCAGAGAGGTATATTCTAATGGTGGGCATACCACACACTTTTTCTAGCAAAGACTTCTTTATCCACATCGATCGATGTGAATGGAGAAATCTATTAGGCTCTCTGTTTTTTGTTCAGCCCACAGGTTGCATGAAAAAAAAGAACAGCTACAGGCATCATTCTGGTATTGTTTTTTTCAGACAACGGTCGGCTTTCATGTAAAAGCAATCCGAGCAGCTAATTAGCCACTGGCTTGCTTTTACAAGTAGTGAGAGGGGATGCCCCTCCTCTCCACCTTCCATGGCTTTCTTGGGTTATCCTGTCCCACCAGGGAACCCAAGAATACAGCTGGTGGTTCTGCCTGCTAACCTTAGGGCTGATCAGAGATGGAAACAGCTCCAGTCAACTCTATGGTCTAAGAAACCAGAAGATCAGATCATTTTATCACTTCGGTTTTGTCGAATATAAACAGCGCCATTTTTAAAATAGGAAAGCATCTGATCACATTAATCATGGTATGATCAGATGCTTTAAGGACAGAAGAGAAATCTACAGTCTAACAGACCCCATATTTCTCAAATAAAGTACCTATCACTGCCTATTGCTTTCATAGGGGATATTTACATTCCCATTGATAATAAAAAAAAGGGATCAAAAAATACAAATAAATAAGTAAAATGGACAGTGTAAAAATAAAAAACAGCAAAATAAATACTTAAAAAAAAAAATTAAAGCACCCTTGTTCCCCTGTGCTCACTTGCAAAGGTGTACGTAAGTTTTGACCCTGTGTCAATATGTAAACAGCGGTTGCACCATGCATGTGAGGTATTGCCATGAATGTCAGATTGAGGGCAGTAATTCTAGCACTAGACCTCCTCTGTAAATCTAAAGTGGTAGCCTGTAAAGGCTTTTTAAAGCGTCGCCTATGAATATTATAAATGTATGTAGTTTGTCGCCATTGTTTTAAAGCATGTGATGTTTGGTATCTATTTACTCGGCATAAACATCATCTTTTACATTTCACCAGTTGGCCAGTACATTGTGTTTTTCTGCATTGTGTTTTTGTGCATTAAAAATATATACTGTTTGGGGGTTAATATTTTTCTAGCAAAAAATAATGATTTTTTTCATGTGACCCAAGATTATTAGAAAACCTTTGTCTTCAAGTGGTTGGAAGAGTAGTTGATGTGTGCTAATGTTGGGCATAAAATGCCAGAATAGCACAAGACCCACCCAAATGACACCTTTTTGGAATGTTGACACCCCAAACTATTTGCTGAGAGGCATGTTGAGTCAATAGAAGAATGTTTTTCTTCCTGCAAGTTTTTGAAAAGGACACAAGAAACATTTTTACACAAAGTTGTCACTTAAATGATATATTGCTCACACATACCATGGATACATGTGGAATTACACACAAAAAACATATTCTGCTACTTCTCTCGTATGGTGGTACCACATGTGAGGTACTTTTTTTGGCTGTCTAGCCAAGTACAGGACCCCAAATCTATAAAGCACCTTTTAAAGGGCTTTATTTCCTCATTGCACTCCCTAAATACCTTTCACAGTTTCAGAGGCCCTGAAATGCAAAAATAGCACAACCCACCCCCCATGACCCTTTTTTGGAAAGTAGGCACTCCAAGGTATTTGCTAAGAGGCACGTGAGTATTTTGCAGAACTTATTTGTTGCCCCAGTGTCGACAGTCACATACACCTTGTACAACCCCCTGTGCTCACACTCCCATTCAATTCCTTACTAGAGCTGGAGTGCAGTAGACACAGTGAGCCAACCATGTCTAAACGGCACAGTGTGTGTGTCAGTGGAGCTCCGCACAGCTTTAGTCCCTGACGTTACTCCAGATTTATTACTTGCATGGGTTTCGAGCATGCAGCCCCCTTTAAAAAATAATCTAGAGTGGGTGACTGGGGTCAAAGAGAAGGCACATTTAATTAATACCTTCTTCAGCTCTGTGTATACAAAGGACTCTTATCCATAATGGGCATGGTATTGACACAGCTCCAACTGATCCACACTGACTCACAATTGATATGATCCAAAAATATTTAGACAGTATAAAGGTGAATAAAGCACCTGGACCGGATGACATACACCCACGGGTCCTTAAAGAATTGAGCTCTGTCATTTCAAAGCCATTGTTTCTAATTTTTAGGGACTCTTTAACCACTTGCCTACAGGGCACTTATACGCCCTTCCTGTCCAGGCCAATTTTCAGTTTTTTAGTGCTGTCGCACTTTGTTATGACAATTGCACGGTCAAGCAACACTGTACTCATAACATTTTTATCATTTTTTTGAGGACAGATAGAGCTTTCTTTTGGTGGTATTTAATCACCTCTGGGTTTTTTATTTTTTGCTAAACAAACCAAAAACAACAGGGAATTTTGAAAAAAAAAAGTTTATGCTTAGTTTCTGTTATTAAATTTTGTAAATAAGTGATTTTTCTCCTTCACTGATGTGCACTAATGAGGCTGCAGTGATGGGCACTGATAGGCTTCACTGGTGGGCACTGATAGGCGGCACTGATGAGGAGGCACTGGTAGGTGGCACTGATGGGCAGTGACAGATATCACTGATGGGCACTGAAAGGCAGCACTCATATATGGCACTGATAGGTGGCACTGATGGCACTGATAGGTGGTACTGACTGGCCCTGTTAGGTGGCACTGACTGGCACTGTTAGGCAGCACTGACTGGCACTGATAGACAGCTCAGATGGGCACTGATAAAACATTGATGTGCACTGGTAGGCACTCATATGTGGCATTGATGGACACTGACAGGTGGCATTGATGGGCACTGACAGGTGGCATTGATGGACACTGACAGGTGGCACTGATGGGGCTACACTGATCATCAGGGCACACTGATCATCAGCGTGACAGCTCGTGAGAAGAGGAATGCAATAATTTCCTTATTTACATGCGATCAGCTGTGATTGGACACAGCTGATCACATGACAGAGCCGACGTCTTCAGCTCTTTCCGTTCATCGGTGATCCACAGTGTCCCAGCGCACCACCGATCGCCCCGGGGGCGCGCACACGCAGTTAGAGTGGAAGGACGTCACATGATGTACTCCCAGAACAAGAGAACCGCCTTGCTCCCATCATTACCTTATATAGCGGGCGGGAGACAGTTAATGACTGGCATAGTACCACTGAATTGGCATAAGGGCCAATGTGGTGCCAATATTTAAAAAGAGGTCACCATTTTTTACAAGTAATTATAGACCTGTTAGTTTAACTTCTATAGTTTGGGAAGATACTGGAGAGTTTAACTAAAAGACCACATAGATGAGTTCTTGTTGGAAAAAAAATTTTAAGCAACAGACAGCATGGATTCATCGAAAGACAGAAGTTGTCAAACAAATCCAGTTTCATTTTAAGAAGAGGTGAGCAAAACCTTGGACAGGAGGGGTGGCGGTGGACGTGGACTACTTGGATTTTGCAAAAGCGTATTGACACAGTTTCACACACACCCGGCTAATAGTGTAGGTAAAGTCTATGGGCTTGGTAAGATCCGTAATGTAAATGGATAAAAAACCTGGCTAAAAGATCGTATTCAAAGAGTAGTGGTTAATGAATTCATACTCTGAATGGTCCTAGGGTTGTCAGTGGTGTACCCTAAGGTTTAGTGTTGGGATCCTTACTTTTTAATATATTTATAAAACAATATAGGGTCTGGATTAAAAATACAATTTCAGTCTTTGCAGATGACATCA
>CATNWA010003528.1:0-18601 GCA_951230385.1 Staurois parvus | reverse complement strand
TTGCTTGTATGTACTGTTAGCTGTGGGTGGTCGGTTTGGTTTGTTTGCACTGTAGTATGTTTAGTATTGCCCTGCGTTTATGTTTGTATGGTTAGTGTTAATAAATTATATTGTTTATCACATTTCTGAAGTCTGCGTTTCCCTGCATCAGTCACACACCTCTGGTCATACCTGGGAGCCCTGACACCCTATGACAAAATGGAACCCACCAGCAGTGTGAGGAGACCTGAAAGTGGCACATGGCAGAGTGTGGCGATGGAGACAGCAGCAATGGGAGGCCGTACAGGGACCCATGAGACACTCTGGACCTGGCAGCAGCAAGAGGAGGTGGTACAGGGGCCCATGGCAGAGTGGCGAAGCGTAAGCAGCTTAAATTGAAGGCCATACAGAGGCCTATGTTAAAAATAATAACATGTTTGGGGCATGATTCATGGCGGATTTAGTCAGTTGTGTCAGGAACTGGTAGTTTGAAATCCAGACTAATCCACGCCTGATTCATTTTCACAAACGTGAGTCTCTCCACACTTTGGGTGGACAGTCGTGTCCTCCGCGGAGTTACAATACCTCCTGCCGCACTAAACACGCGCTCCGATGCCACGCTACTGGCCGGGCATGACAGCCTTTCAAGGGCAAATTCAGCTAGTTGGGGCCAAAGGTCAAGTTTTGTTGCCCAGTAGTCAAGGGGATTGTCTACCTCGGTTGGCAGGGTGCTGTCCAAGTAGGCCCAAGCCTGTTGTTTGAGGTCCTGCTCCAGGTCCACCTGATGCTGCTGCTGCTGCTGCGGCTGGTTAGTAGTTTCCTCACTGCGCTGGTGAAGAAAGCTACTCATCATCGACTGCAGACTGAGGCAGCCGCTGCTGGTGGAGCTGCCACTGCTCCTACCACCCCACCCCTCCCCTGCTGCCATGGCAGCGGAACGCGAGCGCACAGGGGCCCACAGTGTCTGAGGATGGACGTTGGCGCAGAAAGGCAGAGACCAACTGACTACATAGGTGGTTTTTATAGTACGTTATTTTGGCCTCCCTCTCAGCAGGTGTGAAAAAGGCCACCATTTTTGAACGGTAGCGAGGGTCCAACAAGGTGGACAGCCAAAAGTCATCCCTCTGTCTGATGGTTATTATTCGGCTGTCGCTACGCAAGCAACCGAGCATGCTATGGGCCATTTGTGCCAAGGAATGCGAGGGACTCCCTGCCTCCATCTCCACAGCATACTGCCACGGTGCGTCTGGGTCCTCTGTCTCCTCCTCCTCCTCCTCTACCAGATGCTCCTGCTCCTCCACTCCTGTCCGCTGAGTGGAAAAACCCACCCATTTCACTCAATAATTCCTGAGCACCAATGTCCTCCTCTACCTCCTCCTCTTCTCTCTTCTGTCCTGCCCCCACAGGGGTCATGTGGCGTTGAGATCTGTGCGCCACGTCTACCGCACCCTGACCAGCCATTGTTAACAGCATTTGTTCCAGGACGTGCAACAGAGGAATGACGTCGTTCATCCCATAGTCCTGCCGACTCACGAATAGCGTGGCCTCCTCAAAGGGCCTGAGCAAGCGGCAGGTGTCACGCATGAGCTGCCAATGGCTGACATCTAAGTTACACAGGGGGAGTACCTTTATCCACTTGTAACATCAGGAAATCGGTGATGGCCTTTCGCTGTTCGTAAAGGCGGCCTAACATATGTAGGGTTGAATTCCACCTTGTTGCAACGTCACAGCATGAGGAGTCGGTACGGGGGCCCATGGCAGATTACGGGCCTGGCAGCAGCAATGGGAGTCCCGTAATCTGCCAGCACCCTATGACAAAATGGAACCCACCAGCAGTGTGAGGAGACCTGAAAGTGGCACATGGCAGAGTGTGGCGATGGAGACAGTAGCAATGGGAGGCCGTACAGGGACCCATGACAGATTACGGGCCTGGCAGCAGCATGAGGAGGCGGTACAGGGGCCCATGGCAGATTACGGGCCTGGCAGCAGCAATGGGAGGCCCGTAATCTTCCAGCACCCTATGACAAAATGGAACCCACCAGCAGTGTGAGGAGACCTGAAAGTGGCACATGGCAGAGTGTGGCGATAGAGACAGCAGCAATGGGAGGCCGTACAGGGACCCATGACAGATTACGGGCCTGGCAGCAGCATGAGGAGGCGGGTACAGGGCCCATGACAGATTACGGGCCTGGCAGCAGCAATGGGAGGGCCCGTAATCTGCCAGCACCCTATGACAAAATGGAACCCACCAGCAGTGTGAGGAGACCTGAAAGTGGCACATGGCAGAGTGTGGCGATGGAGACAGCAGCAATGGGAGGCCGTACAGTGACCCACGACACACTCTGGACCTGGCAGCAGCATGAGGAGGCGGTACAGGGGCCCATGGCAGATTACGGGCCTGGCAGCAGCAATGGGAGCCCGTAAATCTGCCAGCACCCTATGACAAAATGGAACCCACCAGCAGTGTGAGGAGACCTGAAAGTGGCACATGGCAGAGTGTGGTGATGGAGACAGCAGCAATGGGAGGCCGTACAGGGACCCATGACAGATTACGGGCCTGGCAGCAGCATGAGGAGGCGGTACAGGGGCCCATGACAGATTACGGGCCTGGCAGCAGCAATGGGAGGCCCGTAATCTGCCAGCACCCTATGACAAAATGGAACCCACCAGCAGTGTGAGGAGACCTGAAAGTGGCACATGGCAGAGTGTGGCGATGGAGACAGCAGCAATGGGAGGCCGTACAGGGACCCATGACAGATTACGGGCCTGGCAGCAGCATGAGGAGGCGGTACAGGGGCCCATGACAGATTACATCATCAATTAGGGTCTCCGCCTCACTACTAGCCCCCTCGGCTGCGTGTGGGTCAGGAGACAGACCTGTCTCTAGACCGGCTACCGAGCCACTCTCCTCGCCAGTACTTCTGCGCCTGGCTGCTGAAGAGGCGGATGTCTCCCCCCGTTCCTGACCGCCCTCTGTTAGCTCTTCCTCACTGTACAGTGGGGCTGAGCCCACAGCATGCGATACTTCGCTTGGTGAGGGAACACCAAAGGACAGGGGCAGGTAGAGGACACGTGATTTCAGTGGGCTTGGTCCCGGGCCATGCCAACTAACGGTTGTGTCTGACGTACCCACCGACCGTTGGCTGTAGGTGTCAGAGGTGACCTGGGAAGAGGAAGACGACCGAGCCAACCAATCGATGACGGCAGGGTTGTCGGTGGAGACACGACCGCTGGATGACACCGGGAGCACTGGCCTCTGGCTGCGACTAGTGCTGCCTCGACCCCTTTCTCTGCTGCCACGTCTGCTCGCTCCTGAAACATTGCCTCCTCTGCCACTCCTCTGCGTGTTGTCTGACATACTCTTTAATTCAACGATTCTGTGTCCCTGAGTAACGATTCTGTGTCCCTGAGTAACAATTCTGTGTCCCTCAGTAACGATTCTGTGTCCCTGAGTAACAATTCTGTGTCTGTCCCTGAGTAACAATTCTGTGTCTGTGTCCCTGAGTAACAATTCTGTGTCTGTCCCTGAGTAACAATTCTGTGTCCCTGAGTAACAATTCTGTGTCTGTCCCTGAGTAACAATTCTGTGTCCCTGAGTAACGATTCTGTGTCCCTCAGTAACAATTCTGTGTCTGTCCCTGAGTAACAATTCTGTGTCCCTGAGTAACAATTCTGTGTCCCTGAGTAACGATTCTGTGTCCCTGAGCAACAATTCTGTGTCTGTCCCTGAGTAACAATTCTGTGTCCCTGCGTAACAGTTCTGTGTCCCTGAGTAACAATTCTGTGTCCCTCAGTAACAATTCTGTGTCCCTCAGTAACAATTCTGTGTCCCTCAGTAACAATTCTGTGTCTGTCCCTGAGTAACAATTCTGTGTCTGTCCCTGAGTAACAATTATGTCTGTCCCTGAGTAACAGTTCTGTGTCCCTGAGTAAACAATTCTGTGTCCCCGAGTAACAATTCTGTGTCCCTCAGTAACAATTCTGTGTCCCTCAGTAACAATTCTGTGTCTATACCTGAGTAACAATTCTGTGTCCCTCAGTAACAATTCTGTGTCTGTCCCTGAGTAACAATTCTGTGTCTGTCCCTGAGTAACAGTTCTGTGTCCCTGAGTAACAGTTCTGTGTCCCTGAGTAACGATTCTGTGGCCCTAAAGTCTCTTTGGCCCTAACTCTGTCCCTAATACAGAGAGGTCTGTCTCTCTTGAATGACCGGAGGCTAATGGAGAATTCTAAGATGGCCGCAATTTTATAGCTCGACCATTACACAGTGCTGGCTGGCTGGCTGCTGATTGGCTAATGCGATCACATGTCATGAATGAATGCATTATGGGTCAGCGCGCCTTGTCTGCGCGCCTTCCCAGAGATCCCCGCTCCGTCGCCGCATATGTCGCCGCCATTTTTGGAAAATTTCGATTCGCGCATCCGAAGTCTGCTAATATTCGGATTCGGCGCGAATTTTTCCTAATCTTCAAAACGAATTCCACTTCGCCAAGTTCGATTCGCTCATCTCTACTCTCCACCATCATTTCAGACAACCTCCCCTCTTGCAAAACCTTCATCATGTCACAAGTTAGCCTGCAGTTTCATGTTTGTGTATTCTTACCTCCTTGCTGCAGTGCTGTTCCTGATCCCTTTCACATGTGTGTTTGTCTGTGCTCACCTATGGGCGTCGTCTGCTGTTCTCTGGTTTTATTTCTTTCCCTTCCATCACTTCCTGGCCCGCCTTCTTGTTTGCCTTCCTATATAAGACATGCTCAGTCTAGGCCACTTTGCCTGAGCAACTTCCTAGTTGTCTGAGCTCCTGTGTGTTGCTATCGCCTGTGTCCTGCATTGATTACTTGTGTACTGACCCCGCTTCGTTCTCTGACTGTGCTTGTTTTCCGCCTGTCCTGACCTCGGCTAGTCTGTCGGATTTCCATTTGTCTCCTCCCTTTGTACTCTGCTCCTGCGAGCGGTCTCCTCATCCTCAGATGGGTGTACTCCGGGGCTGCGAACTGGTCCCAGCTTGCTGCAAGTCCATCCCTACCATCACCATCAGGGGCTCTGGTGAAGAAGCAGGCTGGGGCTTAGACTCTGTGTGACGGTCGCGGCATCAGACCCCAGCCCTTCTCACCAAATTTGTGACCGAATGACTAGCCAATCTAAAACTGCGCTGCCATGTGCGTAACAATGCCACGCTCAGCTGCACACTGCACAAAGATTTTCCAGCGCACCAAACCACAATATTATGTACCGCAGCCTGAGAGCGTTTGTTACCGGGTCAGGTTAATTACGCAATTAACCCTTCACACTGCCACCACTCCCTTTTGTACGGAGAAGGAAGAAACTCGCCAATATTAGCAGTAACACTATGATGTTTGAACAATCGTCTGTATACACACTGTCACCACAGGCAGATGTATATAGAGGTTTAAAACACACAGTAGCACTCTTCAGGGACAGGGATTCTTAGTTTGCATCAAAGTGCTTTAGAAACAGTTCAACACTTTTCAGAAATTTAAGATTTATTACAATAAAGGTCAAAATGGTGCAATAAAAGTATTTACAGAAAAAGATGTAGCCAATATATATATATATATATATATATATATATATATATATATATATATATATATATACAGAGAGCAATACCACAACAGAGAGATAACAGAAAGAAGTTTAGAGAGGTAGAATACTTGCTGTCAGCCTTGATTTAGGCAGATTCAAGTGTCCTGAGCAAAAGGGTACCGTTCTCCCAAGTTGGTTCCTGATGTTAAAAAGGGAGAATTCTTCATCTTACTTCTCTTAGGCCTGACAGCCTATTTTGTAGTCCCTCAGCAGGGGGTGTCTCTGAATCCAAGGGCCAATGGCCTCATTTGGGGAGGGGGGGTCTAGGCGGTGACCCAAGCTAGAACCAAAATCCCTCCCAAGTTATACCAGGGTCAGTAACCTTCCCTAGGTACATGTAGCAGCCTAGCCACTAGTAGATTAATATGCAAAATTACATCCTGAACATCCAGACATCAAATATGCCATATCTTACTATTTCAGCTAGAACTATATGGTTTTCTACTCTCCTGTAGACTTTAACTAGGGGTATAAAGGTATCAATGACCAATCTCAATATATGCCTGGTTTCATTGTAAGTATTTCCTATCTTAAGATATGAATTTGTATGGAAAAGTGGTTTTTAAATGGAATGTATGTTTTACGTCTTTCATGTCCAGTGAAGGACTGGTTTATAGCTTTACAATCACATCCAAGCAAGAGTCTCACAGACATACTGGGACCAGGCTAATTGGGGTTTATAACCATGAAGCTACCCAGCGGTGCCTTATGCCTTGTGATCTCAGCATGCACACAGACCACATTCCTGAGGGAGGGGGATTGGAGGGAGAGAGAATGATACAAGATGGAGGATCTTTTAACAAGATGGATGACCAAGTCCATCTCTGTATGTACAATTGACTATCTACAAGGGCTCACTACCACAGGTGCTGACACACCACAACTTCATACACATATTCTCCAATCATATTCAAAAATGTATTATAAAACTCAACCGGCAACCTATCACTCCCAGGCGTCTTTCCTTTTTTTCATTCCTTTTATACACTCATTAATTTCCTCTCTTCTTACACTCTCGCCCAACAACTCTTTATCTTCCATATCCAAACATTCTTCCACTTGCTCTAGTATCTCACTCTCAACCCTTCCATCTCTTTCTTTCTCAGTATATAATTTAGAATAAAACTTACATACTTCTTCACACATCCCTTTGTTCACACTCACTTCAAACCCATTATCATCCAAAACACTCAGCATCTACACTTTCCCTCCATATACTTTTTTAAAGAAAAAACACGTTCACTTTTCATCCTGCCCATTCACAACCACCTTTGTTTGCCAATTATCTCTCCCCCCTTCTTCCAAGGACATTCTCAACTTCAATCTTGCCTCTATTAACTAATTCTCCAATCTTTTCTGCCACCATTCATATACCTCATGCTCCCTCTTTGCCTTCTCACACCCCTTTTTAATAAAAAAACACCTTTGTCCTCAATTTCACCCATTCCCACCATTTAACCACATTCTCAAAGTCATTCCTTCTTTTTTTCAATTTTTCTAACATCACATACTTGCTGCTTTTCACCTCTTCATCTTCCAGTAACTCCACATTCAGCTTCCTTACCCCTTTCTCATACATTACCTCAGATTTCATACTCACAATATGTTCAATCCAGCCATGATCCATGAAAGTTCTTTGGAAAGAAAACAAAAATCAATCTTGGCTCTGCAGATATGACTTCCGAGGTGTCATAACCCATTGAGCAACTGGAGGAGCAGTCTGGCTCATTGAGTCAGAGCTTGTCCTCTCAGGATCAAGACAAGCAATGGTAATGATGTTCTCATGAGGGTCATAGACAGATAAGAAAAATGGAGCAATGAAGTATTGCATGCAATTTTCTGGTTTCCTGTTGCCTAAATGGCAATGATAAACACCTAGCTGAAAGGAAAGGAGATGCTGAACTAAGTGATTTTTTTTTTGCAATGTCTTTGAGGTTACCTCCTTTTCCTTGAGAAGATGGTTTAGGCAATGCTTTCTGAGTTCTGGGCACTTCAAGTTTATGCAGATTAGAACTTTCTGAATCAGCTAAGAAGGACAAACGCACCCACTCCATTGCCAGATGGAAAACTGAGGCCACCTTGGCAATGAAGTTCCCGAGTGTTCTGAGCACCACTCTCCATGGTACCCAGTGCTTGAACTCTACCCCCAAGGTTATGGCAACTAAAAAGGCTGCCTTTAAAATAATTTTCCATAGAAAACAATCTTCAGTGGGAGCAAAGGGATGACCTCTCGAACTGTTATAGGTTCCCATTGAGGTTACATAGCCCTCTTAGCTGGTTGCAGCTTTAAAACTGTCCTCATAAACTGCTCAATCAACTGGCCACTAGCCCATCTCCTTCTCATGAATGCTGAAATTCACAATTTGCACTAAAGAACTAAAGCTGAGGCCCATGTCTAGGCTCATCTGTAATAAAGACAGCAACTGAGAGACCTCCAGGTTGTCTGGATCAGTTGTGAGTTGCTGTGAATGTTGTGAATCTGACCCAGATATGTGAATAGGCATTGTTACTTTAAGATTTCTTGGACTTGGCCATGTCATAGCAACCTCCTGTCTTGCAGGAGAAGACTTGGCTTGCTGCCAGTCACTCTTAAGATTGCCTCATCCAGTTTTGGGCCAAAGAGGGATTTGCTGTTAACTAGAATCTTGCAGCAACTTTGCTTTGCAGAGGGTTTAGGGCACAGGGTCCTCTTAGACATAATCAAATGTGGCATCACCCTAGAAGCACATCTGATGGTATTTGTGGACACTTCTCTAACAAACTCCATGGACAGCTTGAGCTCATGATTTAATCCTCTGGTAAATCTTGGGTGATAGCTGTCTCCAAATTCTGGTTCCAAACCCCTCCTTGCACTTGCCACCAAAGTGATGCATATTCCCATCACAGTTTGACATGATTTTCATAGATCTATGTCAAATCTACAATCAACAATATCGTGTAAAGAAGCCAAGTCCTCCATAGTAACCTGAATGACTGTGGGCATCTACAATAGGGGAAATATCTAAGAGAAGAAGCATCTGCTTCTAAGAATGGATATAAATTGTGTAAACGATTGTTTAGCAATAACGCCTGTATACCCCATCAAACTCATTAGTATGCAAGTATTTTGCCATGTAGGTACCAGGGAAAAAATGTTTTGGGCGTTTTAAGTAATGTTATAGCCAAAAATACAGATTTTTACCAAAAAATATGTCAAAAAAATTGCTCTGATTGTCTGAGAAGTGACCATTACACATAATTACAAACTTATTGCTGAATTATTAGGTTCAGAGCTACAATTTAAAAATGGTTCTGGAGTTTAACTGACCTAAATGTATAGCAAAATGCAAGTGTATGCTAAGGACCATAACACATGACAGCCAATAAAATTTTAGTTTCTTGAAGGGAGTTTCTGACTGATTTGTGTGGATTATTGAGCACTGCAAATAATTCTGCAATGAACATGATTTTTTTTTACTTTTTGGGGTTAAGATGTATTGTATGTGCTGTACACCACAGTACCCATGTATTACTATGCTTTGCTTTTCCTATGCACCGTCCAAATACTTGTCATGTAATATAATTTAAATGCCTAATTTTAATTCAAATGATTTTGCAGTTAATATATTTAATTTTTCATTTCCCGAGCTAGTGTAAGGCACAATTAGTGGACACTATTTTTTAAAGCAGCAAAATGTGACTGGCCTGTTAAGAAAATCACTTTTGTCCTCACAGCATGTCTTATTTTTGACACTAGATGCCATGGGAACTGTTGCCATGGAAAACCTTACCCACATGAGTGCTTTAATAGTTTACTCTTTTAGTTTTTGATAGACATTAGTGAATGGGTACTGCTTTCATTTTGTAAATTATACCAACAAAGGGAGTGTCTGTATATTTACAGTCAATTGTAGGTAGAGAGAAATGCTGTATTTTTTGTCGATTTGTACAATTTAAAGCATAACATAGTTATGTAACATAGGCGCATTGCTTTCAGTTGTTCTTACTGTGAAGTAGATCTAACAACGTACTTTAACCCACTTAAGCATTTGATGATCACACACTACAGAGTTTAATTATAACGACACCTTGCAATCGTGATCAAATATATAATTTGTGCTCAACACTGAATAACTGAATCTAAAAGAGCTTATATTAATTAATATGACATACAGTATGTTTATTTGTAAGGGCCATAAGCACTGACCACCTTGTTTTCTGAAATAATCAATATTAAGCACTAGATAATCATAAAGGGCTATTAAACCAACATTTTTGGGGGTTTTCAGCACAGCAAACAAATGTAAATTTTCAAGTGCTCAAGCATCCACTGAAACACATTCCTAACCTACATTGTGAAAACCTCCCCAATAGTTAACCTTCTGATAACTCATCACCTAATCTTAGTTTTGAGAATTAAAGCATATGTGAAGCCTAGATGATACACATATAAAATGTAATTTTATGGTAGTATAGGCATATTAGTAAGTCAATGTGCTGTAATTTAATACGACTGCTTGTCAAAATTACCATTTTCAGATGTTTCCTTAATTCCACAGGTGACTTGCAGCATTGTTACCCTAACGCAGAAAGTGAATTTACAGCACTGGCAGGATCCAGGCATGATTAGCATTAAAATATAACCAAGACAGATAGTACTGTGCTAGTTTAGAATCTATTTTCATTTTCCTTTATCAGTTTTGGCTGTACATGCACTGTAACGCCTTAACCACTTGCCCTCTGCAAGATTTACCCCCCCTTCCTGACCAGGCCATTTTTTGCTACTTGGCGCTGCGCTATTTCAACTGGTAATTGCGCAGTCGTGCAATGCTGTACCCAAGCAAAATGTATGCCCTTTTTTTCACACAAATAGAGCTTTTATTTGGTGGTATTTGATCACCACTGGGATTTTTATTTTTTGTGATATAAATGAAAAAAGACTGAAAATTTTGAAAAAAAAACCCCAACATTTTCTGCTTTCTGTTGTAAAAAATATCCAATAAACTCAAATTAAGTCATAAATTTAGGTCAAAATGTATTCTACTACATGTCTTTGGTAAAAAAAATTCAATATGTGTATATTTATTGGTTTGTGTGAAAGTTATGTTGTCTACAAACTATGGTATATTAGAATTTACGCAGCTTTTACTTTCTGACTGCCTATCACATTTCTTGAGGTTCTGGTTCTTAGAAACAGTGTATCAGCGCCAGCGAACCTTAGTATTATAATTATACCTGTAATCACAAGGAATTTCAGTGGCTCACAAGCACTTTATTATTTTTACTTTCTGACTGCCTATCACATTTCTTGAGGTGCTAAAATGGCAGGCAGTACAATGTGATTGTACAGTGATTTTGTTTTTTATTATTTATTTTGCTTTTTTTTATTTTTACACTGTCCCTTTCATTTTTATTTTTTGTATCACTTTTATTGCTATCACAGGGAATATAAATATCCCCTGTGGTAGCAATAGGCAGGGACAGGTACGTTTTTTTTGAGAAATCTGGGGTTTATTAGACTCTAGATCTCTCCTCTACCATTAAAGCATCTAATCACACCAAGATCGGTGTGATCAGATGCTGTCCCAATTTTAAAATGGTGCTTTTTATATACGGTGAAACCGAAATTATGAAATGCTCGTAGCTTCCAGTTTCTTGGACTATAGAGCTGATTGGAGCCATTCCAGTCTCCGATCAGCTCTATGGTCAGTCGGCAGAAACACCAGTTGCATTCGTGGGTTCCTCGGTGGAAAGGGAGAGCTCGAGAAAGCAGTGGAAGGTGGACGTAGGGGGGAACATCCCTTCCTGCAATCCAGTGGCTAATTAACAGCTACTGTAGGATTGCTTTTGCATGAAAGCCAACTGCCAGCTGAAAAAATTATATACCAGGATGATACCAGTAGCTTCAATCCATGTTGAGCATATATGTAACAGCAGAGAACATGGGCATATGATGAATTGTGTCTATGGACCAGTATGACCATAATTCATTGTTTTTTGTAATGCCCATGTTGAGGGTTAGGTCCAGAAAAGTTTTAAATTCAGAAAACAATTTTCCATGCGAATTGGCTAGCAAGAGCTGGGTGGGCAGCAATGTATTGTTGTGCATATAAATTGCCTTGGCCTACAATCAATTGATACAAATCTTTCATGAAAAGCAGCAGAGGGGCTAAATGCTAGTGCTGGCAGCGAACAGGGCAGAGCCTGCTAACATTGCATTTTTGGGGACACTATACTAAGGAGGCACTAGTATATTTATGTCCCTGATTAATATATTGATCCATACAAACACTATACTAGTAATCAGCAACTTATAGCGTGAGTGTGATAGTGTGCAGGCAATCTAACATTAGCTGACCCTGGCTGGGAGGGGAGCTTACAGACCCTGATGCTATTTAAATGTTGCTAGTGGCAGTATTATAGTGATCAGTGAAAAATTCTATATATTGTCACCAAAAAAAAAGAAAAAAGTTCTCAATACTTTATTTAGTTATTTTTTTTTACAATTTTTTTAAAATGCTTTCAGCAGAGTACTGAAATGTTACCATAGTACCATTGTACTACTCTAAGGGGGTGATCAGGGATTTTTTTTTTTTTACTCTTTGCATTGCAAGAGCAATAACGATTCAAATACAGTGATCTGTGATTGGCTCCAGCTGGTCAAATGGTACAGGGTGCTGTGATTGGCCCATGTACCATATGAGAGCTGTGGGCCATGTAGAGCTGTGTAGAGATATAAAAAAAATTACAAATACCTTTTTTTCCCTTTTTTATAAGTGATCACATTCCCTCTGTTCTGCATAGGAGTTAAGGGAGGAGAAATAGCAAAACATTGTGCAGGGGGGCGTGTCATGACAAGTCTGATCATTAGAGGAGAGCACACTGAGTTCCCAGCACAGCTAGTGAACTGACCATGCTGCGCTCTCCTGCCTGGTGTGGTCGGTTTTTGATAGGAAAGCAGAGGGACTGGTAGATACATCGGGGAAACAATGCTAAACAGATAAGGATACTTTTTCATACAAGCACATGGTACAACAGGGACATATCAAGAATATGAAATGTTGGGTTTACATATTCTTTACCAGTCCCTTGAACATTTAAAAACATTACAGTGGCTGTTTCAAGACCTAACAGTAGCTGTGCAATGTTAGCAAAATAGTAGTGTTGATGTCAAATTAAATTAAAATGATCTAAATTAATTTGCATTTAATAATAAAGTTATTTATTTCCATTTGGATCAAATCATTAAGTGTTCTTGCATGGCAAGACCACTTACTGTTATCTCACATATATATTCTTATTATTATAGCCAAATTTACCACCCTAACTCCTCCCACAGTTTTTACACTACATTGACAGTAATATACCGAAACGTGTGGATTGTTCCCGATTGGTGTGCTATTACTTTGTGGAACTTTGTCGAATGGTTCACAAAATATCAGCGTTTTTGTGGTGAAATTGGTCCCATAGGAATGAATGGCGGAATGTTCAAAACTAGGGTGGGAGCTGACAAATCAGGACATGATTTTAAACTGCCATCACTCCCTCATTTTCAAGCCCACCTACACAAATCTTATATCAAAAATTTCAGCTATCCCTGCTGCCACTAAAAATGTCCACTGCTAAGCCATAGTCCTGATAGTTTTCACAATATGACCATTTGTTTGCAACTCACGCCGCCCATTGACATTCATTGAAACTCCACTCTAGCCACCTCAAATTTGAAGGGCAATTTCTAAACTGCGACTCTGCCTTCATTTTTAATATTTCAGAGACATACTATGCAAAATGTAGGTCTAGGTCTTGTGATTCTCACAATATAAAGCTCTTCAGTGTAGGATGTATAATTTTTAAACAACAACCGTCTGAAGATGGCAACTGCCAGGGAGGTGAGCAAGTTGGAGCAGTTTGTTTTTAACCGCTCTTCTCTGCTCTTGCTGTAGAGTGATTTGCCATAGGAACCCAGGTGTGTGAGCAGGCAGCAGAGTGACAAGCCACTCCACCCAGTTACTCCGCCCACTCCAGTTGTAGACTACTGGGGGAGGCAAGAACACTTCACACAATTTCCCCAGAAATTATAGCTTTTATAGTTGTATTTGTTTTTTTTTTTCCACTTGCCCTATATTCAGCTATTTGAATCTCAGCTTTCAGTCTGTCTGAATATAATCAAAATCCTCCTGCGCTTTGAAAATGGAACTCCTAAACCTATTCCTTAAGCTGCCAGCACTCAAAAACTGATACCAAATAACAGTGTCAATGAATAATAAGTGAACAGTGCAGTGCTCTAAAAAACTACAATTCAATATAAAAAACTACAATTCAATAAAAAATGACAATAGTGATATAAATAAAAAATAGTGCCAACCCATATTAAAAATAAGAAATTAGGTGCAAAACCATGACCATAAAAATAATGTGCCCACCATTCAGTATGATATTTGACACTCCAAACATCATCCAATTAAAAACTTTAACAGTGCTCACACAGTGCCACAAAAATAAATAAACATAATATATGTAACAAAAAAACAATTCCTATTAGTGTAATACCAAACAGATCATGCGATGTGCAGCACTGATATAAAATCAGCATATATATCACCAAAATGAATCAACATAAATATAAACAATATTATGAACAATGTCCTTTAGGTGAAAAATAAAGCAAATCATGCGATGTGCAACAGTGATAATGGATGAAAAAAAACGTGACTGTGCAAAAATCCACTTTCGTTAATGGCTAGATTGCCTCCTCACCTCCTCCTACTGACCCCTAAGGGCCAACAGGCTTGCAGGATCACCCTGGATCCTTAGTATGTAATGGCCAGCAGCTTCCTTCCTTCCCTGGAACTCCTTTGCAGGGTTCCAAATACCCTTATTCAGTCAGGGCGGTCCTGAAGAGTAATAGCTCACCAATCCAGTGAGCCAAAAAAACTCTCTAAGTGCAGTATTGAGTCAACTTCATTTATTAAATATAGAGTAAAAAGGTTTAACACTCACATTGCAGTCAAACTTCCCTCCTCACTGATGTGTGGGTGTACTGCATGCGAGTGGGACCTCTCGGGTATAGCAAGATGGCGTCTCACGCCGGAAGTGCGTCACCACGCACCGGAACTACGGACTCGCGTACCTACGCGTTACGTCACCGTCTACTCGTGACTTCATCAGATGAAGTCACGAGTAGACGGTGACGTAACGCGTAGGTACGCGAGTCCGTAGTTCCGGTGCGTGGTGACGCACTTCCGGCGTGAGACGCCATCTTGCTATACCCGAGAGGTCCCACTCGCATGCAGTACACCCACACATCAGTGAGGAGGGAAGTTTGACTGCAATGTGAGTGTTAAACCTTTTTACTCTATATTTAATAAATGAAGTTGACTCAATACTGCACTTAGAGAGTTTTTTTGGCTCACTGGATTGGTGAGCTATTACTCTTCAGGACCGCCCTGACTGAATAAGGGTATTTGGAACCCTGCAAAGGAGCTCCAGGGAAGGAAGGAAGCTGCTGGCCATTACATACTAAGGATCCAGGGTGATCCTGCAAGCCTGTTGGCCCTTAGGGGTCAGTAGGAGGAGGTGAGGAGGCAATCTAGCCATTAACGAAAGTGGATTTTTGCACAGTCACGTTTTTTCATCCATTATCACTGTTGCACATCGCATGATTTGCTTTATTTTTCACCTAAAGGACATTGTTCATAATATTGTTTATATTTATGTTGATTCATTTTGGTGATATATATGCTGATTTATATCAGTGCTGCACATCGCATGATCTGTTTGGTATTACACTAATAGGAATTGTTTTTTTGTTACATATATTATGTTTATTTATTTTTGTGGCACTGTGTGAGCACTGTTAAAGTTTTTAATTGGATGATGTTTGGAGTGTCAAATATCATACTGAATGGTGGGCACATTATTTTTATGGTCATGGTTTTGCACCTAATTTCTTATTTTTAATATGGGTTGGCACTATTTTTTATTTATATCACTATTGTCATTTTTTATTGAATTGTAGTTTTTTATATTGAATTGTAGTTTTTTAGAGCGCTGCACTGTTCACTTATTAGTCTGTCTGAATAGTATCCCTTTCCTGGTTGCTATTAACTAGGTGAGCAAAGATAAGCTGAAGGTTTTAAACCCTATAACTGTTTAACATGACAGCATAGCTAGAAGTGTTTTATGTTAGTGCAGTCTTGTGACTTCTATCTGTGTCCAGCCCACCACTAGCTAAAGCTTGTAGGAGGAGTTTTCTTTCTGCTCTAGGAGGATGGAAATCCCCTGACCTCTGTCTGGACAGTGTTGATTGGCACTGTGCTGATCACATGCACTCTCCTAAGAAAAAAAACTCTCTAGCAATACACACCAAACTAAGCATGTGCAGCTTGCCCCAAGGCTCTGTTCTATCAGCAGATGTATTGGGAACAGTAAAAGAAGGGGAGGATCAGAGAAGACAGAATCAAACATCCTGTAAGGGAATTCCCGTGAGATGGCTGGCGAATACATGTGTGCATGCGCACAGAAATGCGCGACCGTAATCAGCGCACACGCACGGCAAAGATTGGCGCCGGACGGACTATTTAAAAGGTGCCTCTGCCTGTGCTGAGTGCGAACTGGTCTTCAGCTGTTCCCCATTTCCTGCTCGTTCCTGTGTGACTCCCTTGTTGCTGTCCAGGCTTGTTCCTGACCTGACTCTTGATTACTCTCCTGCTTGATACTGGTTCCTGACCTCGGCTCTGCTCCTGACTTTGGCTTGCTTATGATTTGGTACCTCACTGTCCGCCCAATGATGACCCCGGCTATTCCTATGACATTGCTCCTGTCTCCCATCCCAGCTTCCTGCCTTGCTCTGGTGCACACCTGGCGATCTACCATACCATCTCTACATATTGCTAATATTCCTGAATCGGAGGTCCATTGGTCTTTTAAGGACTCCAGCTGCAAGTGCTACAAACAACATCTGCTGGCACTCTTGTCCCCCTGGTCCCTAGACACCCTCTATTCCACTTCCAGTGGGGTCAGGGCTAGTGACACAAGTGACGCCGACCTCAACATTTCAGTCTCCAATCAGGTATGTGACACATCCTTTTTACACAAAGAGGATTTACCCCTTAGGTTCCACAGTGAGCATAACAAGCATACTAAGTATAACAAGCATGCTATCTAAGGATAGGTTCACAGTTGTGTGTCTGAAATTTTCATGAATTTGTATGCACAATAATTAGGCTCCGTGCATACTAGGATGCTAGGAAATGCTGGAAAATGTATAGAAAGAATTTTTTTTCCAGTGGTTTTTTACCTTAGACTAATAGCCTGGGATGGGAGAGAATTTATTCATGTGCAGGGGCGGACTGACCATTTGGAAACTCAGGCACTGCCTGAGGGCCCGTGGGTCAGTAGGGGACCCCATGAGATGCCCCTGGTACCTTTTTCATAGGCTTTTTTTTTTTTTCATAGGCCCCATGATCCCATATTGCCCGGGGGCCCCATGAGTTGTCAATCCACCCCTGTTCATGTGTGTTATGTATTGTGATGTGGATCAGTACATAGATGGAATTCTTTGATGTTTGGGATCAGGGATAGTTGAGGTATTGAGGTATTGATATACTGTATGTGCATAAGAATGATCACTAATCCAACATTGCTATACAATTGATTATCCTCTACCTTTATTACATAGGAGAATTAATTACCAATGGAAGCTATTTATACTTGAGGGTGATTGCAAATAAAGCTAAATGGTTTTAGCAGACGAGTGTGTGATCATATTTTTTTCTTTTCAACATGAATGTGATACTAAACACACACTGTTTAATTTACATTGTCCCTTCTTTTTCTCTATAGGGGTGATGGCACTTTAAGTATTTTAATCTATAAAAACAACATCTAAGCTGTCACATGACCCAGCTCTTACGCAGCCTGTCTGCAGGGAAACAGTGGCAGGAGCAGCTTTTAATCCTCTGCTGCTGGTCACATGAAAAAAACAGCCTTCGGGATACTGAGTAAAAATAATTAATATCAATAAACTGTTTTAAATTGTCATACAAATATATATTTGAAATCAAATCTTTATTATTTTTTGGCAATAACATGATGTGGACAGATTTCTGCAGGTCACAGGTTTTGTCACACCCCTCCAACCTGTGCCTTAGAGGTGAAGCCTCCATCAATCGAGATTTAATATCCCCACCCCCATTGTGTTTATCTAGTTAGTGGGCATGGATGAGGAGGGAGGGAGGGAGTGGGCTGTCATTTAACACTGTGAATACGCCCACATGTGTGACTATATAGTCACATGGGCTCTGCTCAGCTGTGATAGGGAGGAAATGTTCATCATAGGAACTCATTGAAAAACTGAGCATGTGCAGTAGCTGCCAACACTGCTTTGCAAAATCCCCAACTGTATTGGGGACACCATCAAAAGGGGGAGATGGAGCAGCAGGTTCAACCAATTTTTTTTTTTGCAAATTACAGAAAATGAATCGCATGACTGAGTATGAACAGTATGTAATACAGCATTTATTGATAGTTTTCCTATGATGTGTGTTTAGTGACACTTTAAAGAAAATTTTTTTTTTACCTAGCTAGGACATATTCAAGTCTACATCTGCATGATTATTGCCAAGAGTTTGTTATATGATGGTTATTTTTTATCCATAAATATTTAAGTGTAATTATTCACATCCCAATACAGCTCCATCGTCTTTTCTGTTTGGGCATATTTGACTTCTGTCTCTTTCAGATAGAAGACCTAAAGGGCACAATTCCCTTCTTGCAGTAATACAGCACCAAGCCCTTTTTTGGAGGCATCAACCATCATCATCAAGAGTTGTCACTTCTTTGGTCTATCATCTTATTCTAGTCTCGTAGCATTAAAACCTACTTGTTTCAATGTGTTAAAGGATAAGTTCACCTTTTTTACAAAACATAATAAATGCACATTTTATTGCAGGTAAAAAAAAAATGTGCATTTATTATTTTTTGTTTCGCTGGTGCTATGGCTGGTCTCCTGTGAACCTAACATTATATCTGCTTG
>CATNWA010003527.1:0-19020 GCA_951230385.1 Staurois parvus | reverse complement strand
TCCATTTCACCTTCAGCTCCCTCTTGATCATGAACAAGTACAAAACTTTGCCGCTGGGGTAACTTGGCATTGTCCCATTAACAAAAGGGTCACAGTTGGAAAAATCAGGCCAACTACAGAGACGTAACAAATTGAGTTATTTAGAGAATCGGGAAAATACCCAGTTGATTATGCATTTTTTCTATTCAAAGGCAATTGCCTTTTAGCTAAGTATAAAATGTTTGTGGTTAAAACAGATTTATTGTCACATTGATTTTAATTGTGTTTTGAATCTTTGCTTGCAATGTTAGGTCAAGGAGGATTGTAACACGCAAAATTTTTTGCGTAGGGTATCAAGGACTTTTTGTAAAGGATTTAAAAAAATATATTGCAAAGTACTCCTGCTTTCGGGGAAATAAAAAAAAAAAAAGGGTGGAATATACACAAGTTACAGCACTGTTCATAAGTGGTGTTGTTTTTTAGTGGAATGTTTATAAAATATTTTAAAAATAACACGTAAATCCTGGTTTGAATCTTCTTTTTTTTTTCTTTGCCTTAACTGTGAGACCTGGTTTGGCAACCGGCGACCATCTATGGCTTTACTAGTAAAATAGTAATAATAATTGGGTCATATGAGCTAATTTAATGTCCCATTATATTGCAAGAAATTCCAAAATCCATTCCTGTTTAAACTGCCCCAATCTGCAGCCTGCCGTAGGGCATGTTGGACTGGGATACTAGTCAAAAAACTCTGCAGTTTTATTTGAACACACAGCTGCATTCCAAATAAAGAACACAGGAGTTAATATTACTAAAGCTGATTCACTCAGAACAATCTCATACACTGAAACCAAGCAGCTTCCAGGTATTATTGCTTAAAGTTTAATTGAACAAGCCGAAAGGTTAAAAGCTGATTGGCTACTATGCAAAGGTGCAACCAAATTCTGCATGTGCACCTGTTTTAAGTGCCTTGGTCATACCTGCGGCGCGATTTCAGATGCGATTAGCGAATCAAAATAAAAATCGCACCTGATATTGCATCTAATTTAAATGTGAATGTTCCGGTGTCTTAACATGTGTGCATTTGTGCTGCAGCTTGGATTTCTAAAGCAGTTTCTTGCGTTACATATATTTCCTGCAGTTTTTGTTGTGCTTTCACATACATAGAATATAATGGAAATCGCAAAATTGCAAGAAATCATTGAAAATCTTCACAAGTAGCAATAAAGTCATCAGAAAATCGCATCTGAAAATCGTGTGCTGCAATTGCACACCACATCCACAACGGTGTGACCAGTGACTTAGTAAATAAACCCCCCACGGTGTTAACACACTCTACAACCGCGCTAATAGCCAAATGACAGCTACAGCACGGTTGTCCAGGTTCCAGGGGGGCCTCATAATGATGTCCGCCCACCAATGCCACCAGTCAGTGCCACCCAGGGGCGGACTGACAACTCATGGGGCCCCCGGGCAATAGAGGATCATGGGTCCGCCCTGGGTGCCACCTGTCTGTGCCTTACATTGCTGCATATCAGATGCAGCAGTCATCAATGCCTCCTCATCATGCCTACCAGTGCAGCTTATCAGTGCGCATCAGTGCTGCCTATCAATGCCACCTTTATCAGGTGCCCATCAGTACTGCTATCAGCTGCCCATAAGTACTTGTCTTTATCAGTGCAGCCTCATCAGCGCACATCAGTGAAGGAGAAAAAATTTCCTGTTTGCAAAATTTTTATAATAGAAACAGAAAAACTTTCTTTTTTTTCAAATTTTTTCTGCTCTTTTTTTTTTGTTTATAGTGCAAAAAATAGAAACCCCAGTGACGAGTAAATATGAAATTAATTCCAATTAGAGAATATAGAAATAAAATAGAAACCCCAGTGATGAGTAAATATGATATTAATTCCTATTAGAGAAATCTGGAAAATAAAATAGAAACCCCAGTGACAATTAAATATCACCAAAAGAAAGCTGTATTTGTGTGAAAAAATGATAAATAGTTTACATACAGAAGGGGGTAAAAGTGTCTTGTAGGCAAGTGGTTAAACGTGAAAAGAGCCTGCTATTTGGTCAAATCAGCCTCCTGGATTGCTGTGTGTACTGCTCCAATAAAAGTCAATAGGATTATTGCTGACCTGCTTTTGATATGCATTTGAAACACGCTAAAGCCAGGAAAATAATGCCCCATTGACATAAGCTTACCTAGAACCAGTTCCGAGAACTCCTACCTTCCTCATTCAGTAATGTCCATTGCAGCCTCACACTATACCATCACCAGCCATATGTGAGTTGGTGTAGCTGCAATGTATCTCACTACAGTTCAGACCTGGAACTGGTTTAGACTGGATGAACACAGCACAGCTTATTCTAAAATCATGAGAGTGGATATGCTATACAGTGCCTGTGCTGGCCTAGTGATGAAAAGCTAGGCTAGTCAACTCCACAAATGAGTGAGCTCATGAAACATTTCTACCGCAAGTGATCTGCCTGAGCTGCTGCTGTGATCCATTCTGCCAGCTCAGATGTCCTGAAGGTTTGTATTTTGTTTTAATTTTTTTTTAAAGTTACCCTCAAATGATGTAAACCAGCAATGGACTTATTTTTGAAATTAATTTTAGTGCTTCCAACTAGGAAATTAGGCATGCTCTATCTGACCTTGTTGCAGCTTCTAATGTTCATTTTGAGATAAGCTCACAGTGTGCAGTGAAACCATATTACAAGAGAGAAGCATGTTTAAACTGTGTAAGACTGAAAAGTAAGCCTGGACTTTAGGTTGAACTCTATACAAGTGAAGTCTTCCTATTTTTATACTCTGAGACTGAGTAGACTTATGAAAGGCAACAGGGGATCCTTCTGCTTTATCATTCATATTTATGTCAGTTAGCCAATAGAAATGAGCCAGCAATTCAATCCAAACCTAGATTCAGACTGAACTTTGGCTGTTTGGCCATTCAGGTGAACACCCAAATTTTTGCCCTTTCAGCCCGTTTGGTGGGAGCTGAGCATCATAAATAGATGTGGTATTTCTAACCACTTTTATATACTGTATATAACATTTGGTGATTCCTAAGGAACCATTGCATCCCTTGCAAGCCAATGCTTGATAATCAACACATTGGCTTAAATGGCCAAATACGCAAGGGGCAGGCATAGCAATTACATCACTGCCCAAATACAGTCAATGACTATATTCTGGCAATGGCCATATTTGTTCAATGATGCCACTACTATCACCGCCTCTCCTATATATAGCTTTCATTTGGCAAACATCAGGATCGGTCCTGTGTGCAGGGGTCCATTGAGTTTTTTTAACTATTGAAGTCAGTGGGCATCGTGATTGATAATGGATTTACAGTGAGGGGCATTTTGGGGGAATTTTATTTTTAAATAAAGGACATGTCAAACATTTAGGCGTCTTTATTTATTTTCATTTTTTTGCAATGAGGAGGGGTACTATGCACCTTTTACTTATTCATGTGGATGGGGGAAATATCTGGAGGTCCCTTTATTTATAAAGGGGGCTTCAAGATTCTGCCCACAGACTCCCATGACCACTGGGCCAGAGTTGTGAGGCAGAGGCCTTTGTCCTCATTAACATGGGGGACAAGGTACTTTTTCAGGGGGGGCCTCCTTATGACAAATGACATTTAATTCCAAGCTTCCTTAAAAAAAGAAAAATTGGGGTACCTTTGGAGGGGATAATATGTGCCTTTTTTCTATTAAAAGTCAGGGAATGTAATTTTCTGGCAATTTAAAACCATTTTTTTGGTAAAATTTAGTGGCCAAATGAAACTTTTAAAACATTTTTAAATTGGTACATGCTCCACCCCAAAACAGTTCCCACCCTCCCATGTTTTTTTTTTTACAAATCCTTGGCCCAGAAAATAGGCATTTTAGATTTGGCACATTTGGCTTAATATGATTTCAAAGGTTCTGGTTCAACATCCAAACTACTTTGAAGTTCACTAAAATCTGGTCCCACTAGTAGCAAACAAACAATTTTTGGTTCATATCTATTATTCCCCTTGTAAATCCAAAACTGGTTTAGAGGCACTTACGGGTCTTGCAAACAGCAGTGTTTTTATTGTCAATTTTTTTATGAATTTTAGTCCACCTTTCTCAAGAAATTATTCCCCTTATGATATGCAGCACTTTCCAAGACCAAAATGGATCTGAAGCCTTTGCAGGCACAATAGATAGAATTTACTTTTTACTCACAAACATCAGTGAAGCAGTGTAAGTGCATACACCTTAGTTCCATTAATTTTCTGTTGGCAAACATCGGTATTAATGGGTTTGTTCTGTTTTTTTTTTTTTTTCAACCTAAACTGTAATCTCTGTTATTTACATTGTGATCCTGTTATTTACACTGGATTACTAAATGTTTCCAAAATGTACTATAGACATACAAATGGGGCAAAACAAGCCTGAGGATATCACAAGGAGTTAAAGACCTATAGGTCTTTTTGTGGATTCTATGTTTCTCTGCTAAAATAAAAAATGCAATGGCCTTGTAATTTCTCTTCTTCCCTTCCCACTTTTTGCTTCAGAAATCTTCATGAAGTGCAGGGCAGCGAGTGCACTTCTGGTATGCTTGACACCCAAGACCACTGTAAACTCCTGTATGTCATATCCGCACCCCTGGATTACTGGGAATTCCAGTGAGATTTTCTAAAGAAATTCCAGTATGGCGACTGGCGCATAGATATGCGCATAGCATCACTCATAGAAATGTGCATAGGCGCATTGCTAATAGAAATGAGCATAGACTCGCTCATGCATGCAGGAATGCACGCACACATGTGCATGTACGTGGCCACAAAACAGGTTATTTAAGGGAATGCATTTGCTCACTGTCATTGCTGACTGGTCTTCAGCTGTTTCCTGTGTCTTGCGGTCTTCCAGTGTGTTTGGCTTGTTCCCGACCTGATCTGGGATTCTGCTTTTGACTTTGTTGCCAATTCCTGACCTTGCTTGTTCCTGACTTCAGCTCTGATTATTATTTGGTACCTCGCTGCCTGCTGTTGGTGACCCTGGCTAATGATGTGACCTCTCTTCTTTCTCTGATCTTGGCTCCCTGACCTGTTTGAGTGTCTGCCAGGCTGTCTGCTGTTTGCATATCTGCACCTCGCTGAGTGTTTTAGGCTGCCAATATGCTGAAAGCTTTGACAAGCCACACATTCTGGGTGTAAGGGACCGCCTGGCGGTACCACTAGCACTCCACTGAATAGGCGTCCCCAGCGCACGGAATCTAAGTCCCAGGGTGCTTGTTCACCAGGGCCCCTGATGGTGGGGATGGACTTGGAGCCCCCCGAGACCAGGTCGTGGCTACTGGGTGCGTCCGGCAGTGGTAGTGGTATGCGCCAAGGGCTCCCGCGGGGAAGAGTCTGATGTGAGGAGGTCAGAAGACCCCACTGCAAGGGATGGATGGATGAGCAAGGTCAGAAGGGCCGGGTCGGTAACAGAGAGGACGGCAAGGTACAAGGCAGCGGGGCATAGAATGGTCGGGTCACACGCCAGGTCAGCAACAGCAGGTCAAATCCAATCAGGGGCATTCAAGAGAGAGGTCAGGCAAAGCAAGGGTCAGGAATAGGAGAAAACAGCAAGGTCAGGTACAATCCGGGTCACAACTTACAATTCACAGGTTCACAGGTTCACAGGATGCAGGGAAGACCAGAAGGCACTGAATGACAGCTCAGGGCCATTTAAATATCCCGCCCCTGCGCTGCCATTGGTGCCCAGCGGGCGGCCGCGGCTTCTACTGCGCATGCGCGAACTCGAACACCGCGGCCGGGCCCGGACCTAGTGCCCGTGTCCCTGCACAGGGCGGTGCACTGCGCCTGCACCGAGACCATCGCGGCGGGGCGATCGGAGAGATCCCTGACATTGCCCCCCCCTCTACGGGCAACCTCCGGATGCCCACCCGATCTCTCCACCACGGGTGATCGCGAAAAAAAACCTCCGGACAAGTCCTGGGTGCATGGACATTATGGGCTGGTTCCCAAGAATTGTCCTCAGGGCCATAGCCCTTCCATTTGATAAGGAATTGGGTCTGGCCTCCCCTCCTTCGACACTTCAGGATTGCTTCAACCTCAAATTCTTCTTCTCCCTCGACCGTTACGGCTTCCGGGGGTCTAGATTCCCGGTCAGGGAAGGCATCAGGGACTACTGGCTTCAGCAGGGACACATGGAAGACTGGGTGGATCTTGAGCGTGTCAGGAAGGACGAGTTCGTAGGCCACTTCGTTAACCATCCGTTTAATGCAGAAGGGGCCTATAAATTTGGGTCCCAATTTCTTTGACGGGCAAAGCATTTTTAAATTGGACGTCGCTAGCCAAACCTTCTCCCCAGGCCGCAATACCAGATCTCCTCTCCGTTTCCTATTGAATGCCTTCCTGTAGTCTTCCTGGGCCCGACTGATGGCCTCTTGAAGCTTCTTATTGTTCGCGGAGAAGAACGTCACCACATCTTGCGTTGCTGGTACTGGGCATTCCGTGACCAAATCCGGGAGGAAGACTGGGTGAAAGCCATAGTTGGCAAAGAACGGGGACTGTCCCGTCGCTGAGTGGCGGGCGTTGTTGTACGCAAATTCCGCTAGGGGTAGAAGTGGCATCCAGTCATCTTGAGTAAATGAAGTGTAGCATCTTAGGTATTGCTCTAGGGTCTGATTGGTCCTTTCGGTTTGACCGTTAGTTTGAGGGTGGAACGCAGAGGAGAGGGACAATTTGATGTCCAGGGCTTTGCACAGTGCTCTCCAAAATCTGGACGTGAACTGGACCCCCCGGTCCAAGACAATGTCTTCGGGGACCCCATGCAGCCTTACTACCTCACGAATGAAGACTCGCGCAGTCTCGGCCGCCGAGGGGGTTTTCTTCAATGGGATGAAGTGGGCCATCTTGGACAAGCGGTCCACGACCACCAGGATTGCCGTGTGGTCTAGTGATGGTGGAAGCTCGACTATAAAATCTAACGAGATCTTTTGCCAAGGCCGTTCAGGAATCGGTAAGGGTCGCAGCAGACCCCAAACCTTGTTTCTTGCTGGCTTGTTCTTCTGGCAGGTGATACAGGACCTTACATAGCCCTTACAATCTTTAGCCATGTCCGGCCACCAGAATGAGCGTCGGAGAAGTTCCAGGGTCTTTTCTGGGCCAAAGTGCCCCGCCATCGGGTGGTCATGGCAATGCCCCAAGTCCAGGGTTCGGGCTTCCTCCGGCACCACAATTCGATCTTCCCTCCATAGGAGTCCCCCCTTGTTCTGGAGCGGCCCTCCGCCTGGGGTAGAGATGGTTGTGGATGCCTCCATTAGTTTGGAACGAAGGTCCGACTGAAGGGCCAAGAAGTTACCCGAGGACAGGATGGTGTCGGGTACTGGGATCTCCTTGGCGTCCTCGTACATACGTGATAACGCATCGGGCTTAGTGTTCTTTGATCCAGGCCGGTACGTAATGTGGAAGTTGAATCTTGAAAAGAATAGTGCCCATCTTGCCTGTCGCGGGCGAAGATGCTTGGCGGTTCTCAGATATTCCAAGTTTTTGTGGTCAGTAAATATTAAGATGGGGTGCACCGCACCTTCCAGTAGGTACCTCCATTCCTCTAACGCCGTCTTGATCGCCAGTAGCTCTCGATCCCCGATATCATATTTCTTCTCCGCTGGGGTAAGCTTCCGTGAGAAGAATGCTACAGGATGGAGCAGTTCCTTGGTGCCTTTCCGCTGGGAGAGGATGGAACCTACCGCATTCTCTGATGCATCTACTTCCAAGATATAGGGCAGGGCGGCGTCTGGGTGACCCAAAATGGGTGCCGAGGTGAACAGCTTCTTCAAGGCTTCAAAAGCTTCCTGCGCCTCTGGTGTCCATCTGAACCGAGTTCCCAGCTTGGTTAGCTGAGTAATGGGGGAGACCCAGACCCGAGAAGTTCTTGATGAACTTCCGGTAAAAATTCGCAAAACCGACAAATCGTTGGACGCCTTTCCTGTCCGTGGGTTCAGGCCAATCCAGTATTGCGGCGACTTTTCTGGGGATCCATCGCGACCCCCGCGTGGAGATAATCAGGCCCAAAAAGGCAATGCTGGATTGTTCAAAACAACATTTCTCTGCCTTGGCGTACAACCCATGCTGCCGCAATCGCCCCAATACCTTTGCTACATGTATTCTGTGTTCCCCCAAAGAAGGGGAGAAAATCAGAATGTCGTCTAAATAAACGATAACAAAGACATCCAGAAAGTCTCTAAAAATATCATTCACAAAGTGTTGAAACGTGGCCGGAGCATTACACAACCCGAACGGCATGACCAAATATTCAAAATGGCCGAAGCGGGTGCGGAAGGCCGTCTTCCACTCGTCCCCCTCCCTTATGCGAACCAAGTTGTATGCCCCCCTCAAATCCAGCTTTGTAAAAACCACTGCTGTTTTTAAACTTTGGAACAACTCTGGCACTAACGGCAGTGGGTAACGGTTCTTTATCGTGACCCTGTTCAATTCCCTGTAATCTATACACGGCCTTAAGGTTTTGTCCTTTTTTTCAACAAAGAAAAAAAATTCCCACCCCCGCCGGTGAAGTGGAGTGGCGGATGAACCCCTTCTGGAGACTGTCATCGAGATATTCCTTTAGGGCCCCCAGTTCGAGCTCTGAAAGGGGGAAGATTCGCCCAAAAGGAATTTCTGAACCGGGTAACAGGTCAATGGGACAGTCATAAACGGCGGCTGGGGGGGTAGAGAATCGGCTCCCCATTTGCTGAACACATCTAGAAACCCATGGTAGACTGCAGGGATTACTTGTTTTAGTTCAGCTTCCCCCTCAGAGCACAGGAGGATTTGGGGGATCCCCGGGCCCGAAGTGCGGCAGTATACCCGACAGTATGGGGAAGGGAACGAGATTACTCCGGTTTCCCAGTCAATCTGGGGTTATGGGCCCGTAACCATGGGAGCCCCAGAATGACTGGGAAGAGGGGTGAAGCTATAGCGTCCAGGCGAAGGAGTTCCTGGTGCTGGCCGGCAATGACAGTGGTGATGGAGGGGGTTTCCTGGTTCACTACCCCCGATTTTATTCGGGAACCGTCGGCCAAATAAAATATTGAACCCCTTCCGTTTAAATTGGAGAGGAATACCCTGTTGGTGAGCAAAATTAATGTCCAAGAAGCAGCTGCATGCCCCTGAATCAATTATGGCCGATACTTCCACAGTCCTTTCTGGAAGCTGAAAGGAAAGGGGCACCACTAAGTATTGGGATGGACCAACATTGCCAATGGATAAGGAAGAAGAGGTGCACTTACTCAGTTTCTGCGGGCAGGATCGTACCATATGGCCAGCTTCACCACAGTAAAAGCACAGGTTCTGGGATCGTCTGCGCTGATATTCCTCTGGAGATAGTTTAGGCCGTGCCAGGCCGAGTTGCATGGGTTCAGGGATATCTCCAGGTGGCCGGTTCTGGACGTTTGGCCTAGGTGCTTGACTGGGACCTTGAAAAGACCCCCAGAATTTCCTTGACCCTGGCCGGACCTCTCAAACCTGCGTTCCCGCAGTCTACAGTCAATTTTATTGGCCAGTGCTATTAAGTCCTTTAAAGTCTCAGGCACCTCCCCCCGGGCGAGCTCATCCTTCAGACCTTCTGATAGGCCTATACGGAACTGATGCAGGAGTGCGAATTCGTTCCAGCGTGTGTCCCCCATCCAGCGCCTAAACTCAGGCGCGTACTCCTCCGCCGCTCGGCGGCCTTGCCGGAGCGTGTACAAAGTAGCTTCAGCAGAAGCTGCCCGCTGCGGGTCATCATACAGGATGGCCATGGCGTCAAAAAAAATGTCAACCGAACTAAGGTGAGGGTCATTTTTTCCCCGTAATCGGTGGGCCCAGTCTTGGGGTTCACCCTGCAGGAGGGAGATGACGAACCCCACCTTCATGGATTCAGTCACGAAGGTCCGGGGTTGTAACTCAAAATAAAGAAGACAGGACTCACGGAATGACCTGAAGCGTGTGCGGTCCCCGTGAAAATGTTCCGGTAAGGGTACTCGGGGGTCGGCCACCAGGAGTGGTGCGGAAGCCCCAGAAACCAGCACAGGGGCTGCTACGGCTGGGGGTGCGGGGACCGCGGCCTGTGGGGCAGGAACGGATATAGTGCAGGTCTGGAATTGGGTTTCAATCTGCTGGCATCTATCCTGCAGGGCCAATACGGCCTGAGTCAAATTAGACAAGTGCCTGCAGATCTCCTCAAGCGGCGAGGGCCCTCCTCTAGACTCAGTCATGGCCTTCTGGTACTGTAAGGGACCGCCTGGCGGTACCACTAGCACTCCACTGAATAGGCGTCCCCAGCGCACGGAATCTAAGTCCCAGGGTGCTTGTTCACCAGGGCCCCTGATGGTGGGGATGGACTTGGAGCCCCCCCGAGACCAGGTCGTGGCTACTGGGTGCGTCCGGCAGTGGTAGTGGTATGCGCCAAGGGCTCCCGCGGGGAAGAGTCTGAGTCTGATGTGAGGAGGTCAGAAGATCCCACTGCAAGGGATGGATGGATGAGCAAGGTCAGACGGTCGGTAACAGAGAGGACGACAAGGTACAAGGCAGCGGGAATAGAATGGTCGGGTCACACGCCAGGTCAGCAACAGCAGGTCAAATCCAATCAGGGGCATTCAAGAGAGAGGTCAGGCAAAGCAAGGGTCAGGATAGGAGAAAACAGCAAGGTCAGGTACAATCCGGGTCACAACTTACAATTCACAGGTTCACAGGTTCACAGGATGCAGGGAAGACCAGAAGGCACTGAATGACAGCTCAGGGCCATTTAAATATCCCGCCCTGCGCTGCCATTGGTGCCCAGCGGGCGGCCGCGGCTTCTGCTGCGCATGCGCGAACTCGAACGCCGCGGCCGGCCCGGACCTAGTGCCCGTGTCCCTGCACAGGGCAGTGCACTGCGCCTGCGCCGGGACCATCGCGGCGGGGATCGGAGAGATCCCTGACACTGGGCCTGAAGCACAAGTGAAGTACCCCTTTAACCTCAGCTGGACTACTCAGCACAGCCTCTGTTCCTGACCTGATGGTTCACCAGTCCCCTTGGGACTGCAAATTCTACTGCAGGATCTCTATCAACTTCTGCTGGCACACATGTACCTCCTGTCCCTTGGAACCCTCTGTTGCACTCTCAGCAGGGCCTGGGCTAGAGATACAAGAGAGACCAACCTCGTCATTTCAGTCTCTTCTCAGGTACGTGACTGTTGTCAGCATGTCTGTTGCCTCCTCTGGCTACATTATGATGTAACTACCTAGGAACCTCCAAATGCCAAATGACAACTACCAGTAGAAAAGTAAAAGGGAAGAAACAATTGTTTGTCTTCAATTCTTACCTCTTTGAGCAGCAAACATGGAAGCAGCATCTTTGCTCTGCAGAGATGGTAGTTTTGACTATATTCTGCTGGCCCACCACCATTCCCACAGCCACACTTTCCCAGCTTGCATCCCTACAGTAATGTATGGTCTCACTCTCACTCCTACACACCAGGGCTTATCAGGATTGAAAAGAGGCTTACATGGTAACATGATCCTCTTTTAAGCTTTGTGCTTATTGTGCTGTAATAGGGTTTTATATAAAAAATAATGACTGAATGCTGCAAACCTAGCAGGGGAAAAGCATGTAAATAAAAAAATGTATCTGCCTGATAGCCTAAGCTGAGCTTTACATATAGGGGAACAAGTTATTACTTTGATATTTGAAAATTTTTGTGCTCAATTAGATATTTATAGTTTCAGTTTGGACACATTTTCCAACAAATTATAATGTGATGGCTTTTCAAATTTAACCTGCGTATTCTTTATAGTAGCTTGATACGTGCAGTATGTTTATTTTTAAACCACAAGAATTGCTATCAGTTTAACTGTTGGCATACCCACAGGTCCTTCTCTTTAAGCAGTTTAAATACAAGTTAAATTGAACCGTCTTTTGTCAAAAACTCTCACTGTAGAAACTTATATTAGACAGGCATCCTGGCCTACCTCTATGTTCTGCTCTGCAGGATGTATATGTTATGTCTTATGCCTTTTTCTATTGAAAAGAAATCCATGGATTGTTAATGTTCTGGACTTGATCAAAACAGGCAGAACTAAACAGTCGCAGTATGCGAGACAAACAGTGTATACACACCAAGGAATTCAAGTTCAGAAGAGCCATGTGTACCTGTCAAAGTGATTAAACATTTATCCAATAAAAATTCCAAGTACCTTATTTTAGGGTGTGTGCTTTCTGGGAATATATGCAGAGTTATTCGTAGGATATGCAAAATTCTGAACAGAAAGACTAGACACCAATTTGATGGCCACAACAAGACACAGTAATACATTTAGATTCTAGGAGTTTCCCGTGACCCAGTTCCTTTAGTCTGAATGGGTGATTATTTCATTAATTCATTAGGATACATCAAAACAAGGCAATGTTTTATGCCCCTTTTTAAAACATTTGTTTCATGGTCAAGGGCAGGTATTTACATGCAAGGGCACTCACCTTCTCTTGGAGACTGAAGGATCCAGAACATGTCATCCATATGAATATATTATGGCCAGTGTGCAGCCAGGTGTAAAATCACAGTGCTGCTGGGAGAAGAGTATTTCATAGGTTTGAATACTGTGTGAATATTGTAACTAGCTAACAGTTGATCCAGTAAAATGTTCATGAAAGCATTCCAGTGAGTCTGCTTCTCCGAGGAACTGCAAAATGTAAATGGGGGATGATGCTGTCATGAATGAACTGTATGCATACATGAGCCTGGGCTGTATAAAAAAGGATACAGCTGATAAAGTCAGTAGAACAGTCATTGCCAAGGGGTCTCTTTAAAGAAATTCTCAGTACCTTTATACTGCTAAAAAAGTATTCAATAAACTGCATCTCTCTTCTGGCTGGTAAAGCGATATTCTTGAGTTTCTTCCTTTTCTGCTTTTGGCAGTGGTCGGTAATATTTAGTGCTGCAGAGTGACCCTGATGTTCGACTGTTAGAAATGATCATTGCAGTTTTGAACTATGAGTCTTAAGGGTGTGTTGATGGAAGCCTGGGCTCACAGAAAGTTGGTTGAATGATGATGGCCAACATTTAAATTGGAAAAGGACCTGTGGCAGAGCAAAGCTTCTGTTGAGGCCAGTGCTTGAGAGGAGGTGAGTATTACAGTGAGAGCTTATTTTGTATTATACCGCATGCTGGCTACTTAATTTAGATTTAATTTCACAAAAATGGAGTTCCAATTTAGGCATTCCCTTTGGGCTCTGGCCCAAATGCAGAAAGATCCAGAAGTCAGCATCCCTTATTGCTTTGTTGTATCTCTTTGATAACCCTCTTGTTCTTTCAGGATCCTGTGCTCCAGCACAGACTAAACAGGCAGTGTGGTCACAACTGTATTGTTCTGTTTTGTGTACATAATGAGCTACATGCTTGTATTTCCTTTCCACACTCATGATACATTTGTTCTCCCAGTCCTTGTATCAACTATGTTCTCTGTCACTTCCCCTTACTACCAGGTATTTGCTAAAGGCTTATGTCTTGGGTCATCTCCCCCTCTCGTCTGGCACTACTGATGAGGCTTGCGGGAGGAACCTCTTCTCCCTTCAAAAATGGATAGATGGTACCAGAGGCGAACTGACAACTCATGGGGCCCAAGGCAATAAGAGATAATGGGGCTCCCTGTGTCTCCGCCTACACTCAAGCCAAAGCCACACCCATACAACACCCCACCTACATATTGCAGCTCAGCTGCATAGAAAGGACATTACAAATAATTTAAAAAATAATAAAACAACATTGTGGGGTCCCCCCTCCATTCATACCAAGCCCTCCGAGTCTGGTATGGGTTTTGAGGGGAACCCCCACACTAAAATTAAAAGAAAATGGTGTGGGGTCCCCCCAAGATCCATACCAGACCCTTATCTGAATATGCAGCCTGGCAGGTCAACCATACCAGGCCATATGCCATAAATATGGGGTGGGTATTTTGGGGGGGCAGCGACGGGCATCATGATACACGTTGGATCTACTTTGGGGGACATCCTTTTATTTTTCTTCTTTTATTAATGACTTGTCAAAGACTGTCTCCTGTCTTTTTTTTCACACTACAGCTTTTTTTTTGTGAATGGGTAGTGGTAAAATGTATCCCATACTCATTCACATGGGGGGGACCGGGATATGGGGGCTCCCTTGTTAAAGGAAGCTTCCAGATTCCAATAAGCCCCCTGCCCTCAGAACCCCACAACCCCTGGCCAGGGTTGTGGGGAAGAGGCCCTTGTCCCCATCAACATAGGGACATGGTGCTTTGGGTGGGAGCCATGGTACTTTGGGTTTGACCTGCAGTTGACCACCTTCTAACCTGTATTTGACTAGCTTCCAGCAGGTTTTGCATTCCCATAGATTTGTACGGTAATGCAAACCTTCTGAAACAAACAAACGTTCATTGGGGCTTTCATTTTTTTTTCATTGTTGCAATTAGTTGCTGGTTGGGGCATGGTTGTGTAGACAAGGGGGAATCCAATCTTGAGAAGAACCTTAAATGTAAGCATTTAGCATCTCCACGCACCTACCAATAGTAAATCTACAATAACTAGTTCTACAATACAGCATTTAATTACTATTATTGTATTATGTTGAAAAGCAAGCCTGTTCATCATAAAATACCAACAGGAGCTTTGAGGTCAAATGAACACATGTATAACACACTGAAAAAAGGTATTTAAACAGTGATTTGTGATAAAAAGGACATTTCAGCATGATAGTTAGCATTTCCTGCTACTTTAACGTTCTATACAAACCATGTCTCCCTATATCGTGTCTGCCTGTTATGACTGTGGTGAACCTGGGAATGTCATGTTTTAATTTCAGTTGAGTCTGTCACCATGTGATCCTTTCAGGGCTTCCTCCAGGAGTTAAGACGATGTGAAGTGAAGGTGCCCTGCTGCAGTCTCTGTCCATGGTAACATTATTGTGACGTCACAATACGGATGCAGTATTCAGGTCCTGAAAGAACCCTATCTCTGCTTTTAAAGCAGTTTGGTATACTTCTAAAATAATTAATAATTCACTAACAGGTGCATTTGACCTGCAGTTGACCACCTTCTAACCAGTATTTGACTAGCTTCCAGCAGGTTTTGCATGCCCATAGATTTGTATGGTAATGCAAACCTTCTGAAACAAACAAACATTCATTGGGGCTTTAATTTTTTTTGATTGTTGCAGTTAGTTGCTGGGTGGGGCATGGTTTGTAGAGAAGGGGGAATCCAAGCTTGAGAACAACTTTAAATGTAAGCATTTAGCATCTCCACACACCTACCAATAGTAAATCTACAATGACTAGTTGTACAATACAGCATTTAAGGACCAATATTGTATTATGTTGAAAAGCAAACCTTTAAAACTAGTCAAGATGCAAAGCAGAACAGTAAAACATTGAAAGCGATACTGTATTTTTCTTACCCGAAATCAAAACGGTGTCTATAATACTAAAATAGATATTTCAAGTGCAAATGCTAATTTTCTACTATATTGCTTGCTATTTTACTGTAACATTATAAAGTAAAACGCATATTGACCCTATTACTCTTTGCAATGAAATATATCTACACTCAGTGAACCATTCATATGGAAAGTACCACAGAAATTTCACTTCAATGTATGTATTGAAGCAAATCACTGAAACATGCACATCCCTGTGGGTTTCTTCTTATATTATGACATTTCAAAATGTTACATAGTAAATTTTTTTAAAAAAGAATAGAGATATTGAGGAAAAAATGCCTTATGGCTGAAATGTACAGTATAAGTAAATAAAGCATAGGGAATTTTATTAAGAAAAAAGGGTATGTATTATACATAAACATTTAAAGTTATAAACTGAAACCTCAAAAGTACTGTATAAAGTATTATAACTGATCAATTAATAAAAATTAAAATGCACTTTGTTAATATGTTAAAAAAACAACCTATTAACATCTAGTAAAATATGATAACATTTAAAGGATGTAAGGTATAACTGAAAGCACATACACCTACAAGGAATTTTAAATGTCATAAATAATAGGATACCCAAAAAGATATGTTTGATCAAGGGTAGCTGGATCAGAAATCAAAAAATGTAACATAAAATAGGTCAGAGTAGGAAAAGAGATAGAATCAGAAAAAGGCCAGGGGAAGAAGAGAAAAGGAAAGGGTTAGGAATGGGCTGATCTTCCCATCTTTGCCATGCCAGATAGAGAGCTTTAAGTCAATCAAGAAGAAACCAGATTTCTAAATTCTTGTGAGTGACAGAAAACAGTCCAAGACGCCCAAGTAGTGGTATGTTTATTTAGCTGGTTGTATTCTGCTGCCTAAAGGTGTTCTACATATCTGAAAAAATTCCCAGCTTTTGTCAATATGTTAGTGTGGAGTAGAAAAGGGAAGCTGACAGTGTTAGCAGGGAGTGATAGTTGTAATATACAGTGCTTTTTAATTTCATATTTTAATATATAAATATTTTTCAACTGAATAGAAAAGCACAAAAATAGGGTTGGGGTTTAAACTGGCCACATACTGATCAACATTAGTCTGGTCCCTGCTGAACTGAATGACTTTCAATTAGTTTGTGTCCCCCCTTCTAAACAGAAATTGATAATTTGATCTACTTAAGTCAAAGGGACATGTTGGAAACTTTTCCTTGATTAGTGGCACCAGCCAATTACCTGAAGGCACTGATCATTGTATTTTGAGAGCTTTAGGTGCTGCTGTCAGAATGTCTTGGTGGTGGGATTCCTTGTTCCACCTTATTTGTGTGGAAGTAGAAATCTGTTCACTGGTTGAACTAAATTTATTTATTTATTTTTTTTAAACAGCCAGCTTAAGAGTTTTTAGGCTGCATTCACATGAATTGTAGCTTCAAGCTCGAAGCTCTAAAAACACTCAAACTTAAAAAAAATTAATTGTTCTTTATGGTGCCTGTTTGTGTGATCAGGTGTGAACAGGCACCATAGAGAACAATAGATTTTTTAAATTTGAGCGTTTTTGGAGCTACGAGCTTCAAGATACAAACTCTGAATGCAGCCTTAAAGTTGGGGTTTACTGTTTTAGGTTTTACTTTTTGGAGAGGTATCTTGTATTAAAATATGATTTTCTTATCTTTGGTTAAGCAAAGGGAATTATCATCGCATATTTGTGCTGTAAAATTTTGTGCGCCATATTCTCAAATGCACCAGATCATCACATCTCTATTCCACCTATTATCATAGTTGATAGAAAATCCCTTGTATTCATGCCAGACAGGTCTAAAAGGAATGGCAGAGGTTCTGCACATGGAACTAGTAGTGGTCAAGCAGTTCTGCATCTGAAGGACAAATGGTGGTCAGGCCACACCTTTGAGACCCAGGGCACAACTGCATTTTTTTCTGGCAGGGGGTGTGTCATAAAACCAGGCTTCACAGAGGAGATAGTTGAATGGCTCAACAAGCCTTCCTCATCTTCCTCCAGCCAGGTACAAAGCAGACAGTTTTTGACAACAGCTGCAAACACTTCCTTATCCTCCTCCCCTACTGCTAATCCACCATAGCTGTGCAAATTGGTATAGAAGAATTGGCTGAATTATTTCAGCAAACCATCAGTGACTTGTTGCAGAGGGATATAAAAAAATCATGTTACTAGATTTTGAGGAAGAAGAGAACAACGGGAGCATAGAGGCAGAATACAGCAGGTTTGGATCAATCAATTGGGCCTGTTACCAGATGCAGCTACCCCCACAGTGCTTAAATCCTATAAATAGGATACAAACAAGGTAAGCAAAGACAGTTTGGTGTGGCACTTGCAATACTACAACACCCTATAACAATGATGTAAATAAATTCCCTTCAGATATACCATACCTGGGCAGGTCTGGGTCCAATTTGTGGTAGAGACTGGTTTTGTTCAGCCATGCTTGAGCGAGTAATAACAGGTCTGTGCTGCCCTTTGGTGTCTGGCTTAATGCGCACAACACTGAACGTCCCAGCGTTTGTCAACGATTTGCCGTTAAGTGATGCAAACCCGCTGAACCACGTTCATGAGGAGCTGGTACAGGGGGCCATGAATCAGTATGGACCTGGCAGCAGCGTGAGCAGACGACAGAGGCACATGGCGCAGGGTGGCGGTGTAGGCAGCATTATTCTGAAGCCATACACAGGCCTAGGTTAAAAAGCGGAAGCCGTCAGCAGCGTGAGCAGACGAACAGAGACACATGGCGCAGGGTGGCGGTGGATGCAGCAGTATTCGGAAGCCAAACACAGGCCTCGGTTAAAAAGCGGAAGCCGTCAGCAGCGTGAGCAGACGACAGAGGCACATGGCGCAGGGTGGCGGTGGAGGCAGCAGCAATGGAAGGCCATACAGCACCCTATCACAAAATGGAACCCACCAACAGTGTAAGGAGACCTGAAAGTGGCACATGGCAGAGTCTGGCGATGAAGTCAGCAGCAATGGGAGGCCGTACAGGGACCCATGACACACTCTGGACCTGGCAGCAGCAAGAGGAGGCGGTACAGGGGCCCATGGCAGCGTGGCGAAGCGTAAGCAGCTTAAATTGAAGGCCATACAGAGGCCTATGTTAAAAAGTCCCCCCAGCAGCAGTGTGGGGAGACGACTATCAAGAGTCCAATGGCAGAGTGGCGGAGCAGAAGCAGCTTCAATTGAAGGCCATACACAGGCCTAGGTTAAAAAGTCCCCCCAGCAGCAGCGTGGGGAGACGACTATCAAGAGTCCAATGGCAGAGTGGCGGAGCGGAAGCAGCTTCAATTGAAGGCCATACACAGGCCTAGGTTAAAAAGTCCCCCCAGCAGCAGTGTGGGGAGACGACTATCAAGAGTCCAATGGCTGAGTGGCGATCCGGGAAGTCAGCATTGTGATTGCAGATGCAATGCAGAGATTCTATGAGGTGATGCCGTGGGTGCGAAGAAGATCATATATACCGTCGTACTTCCATCCATAAGACGGAACAACCTGCAAACCGGGAGCTTTATTGCCCTGACCCGCTGAGCAGCTTCTGGGATACCCAAGAGGCCCATGGCAGAGTTGCGGAGCGTAAGCAGCTTCAATTA
>CATNWA010003526.1:17500-20596 GCA_951230385.1 Staurois parvus | reverse complement strand
ACAAAAGAGGACAGTTAAAACTTGCAACATTACAGGGTGGGATTCTATACTTGGTGGAGAGGGGGTCTTGTACCGAGGTGAGGGGGGAGGGTGAAGACCGATCCCACATAATACCTTGTTGACTCCTGTACCTGGATGCCTGCCAGGATGAATTACAATGATGGGGGGGGGGGGGGATCTCGCACAGTTTTGTAAAACACATTCATCAAACCCAATATTTTAAAACCAAGGCAGCATAAAAAATGAGGGAGGGGAAAACCCTTCAGTCCAATCAACACTAACAGCTCACTTTACTGGAGTGTGTTCACCATACAGTTAGTACACACTAAATGGGGTCAGTTGTATGTAAATGTCTACAGCTGGGGTGCCAAAAATATGTAGTACTGTGCCTCGAACTTGAGGGGGGTCTGGTCCGCAGGGCCTAAGTTGCATGTGGGCGATGTGGGGCGTTCTGGGGGGGTGTCCCAGTATAGCATGTGTACAAAGCATGCTACAGAATGACGTGGTTTTGAACCAGTTTGATGGAGCGTTGGAGGAAACTTGAAGGGGCCTGACTTCAACCTTACTGAACACCTTAAGGATGAAATGGTACCTGAGGGGGGGCAAGCGTCAGGTCTTCTCATTGGACCAATATATCATAAAAAATGCAGCGCGTATGAGATAGATGAGGAACTGATACATTATACAATAAATAGAAGGAATTAGTCCATGTAGGGGGGGAGGGGGGGGGCAGTTGATTAATAAATAAATATAAAAGTGACTGGGCAAGTGACTCTCCTTTTAATTCGTATTCCATGGCGGTGATGGCGTCGAATGGGGAGGGGGGCGTTGGGATCACGTATGCGTGTTGGGCTCACCGTGAACGCACAGAAATAGATAGAGAAGAAAACAAAGATAAGAGAAAGAATGCTGCAAAGCTGAGCAGAGGATGCAGAGAATGAAAGCAGAAGCAAGTGAGGCGTTAAAAAAAAAAAAAAAAAACAAATAAAAAAAAAACAAAACAAATAAAAAAAAAAAAAACAGAAATAATAAAAAAATAAAAGAAAAAAAAAAAAAAAAAAAAAAAAGAAAAAAAAAAAAAAAAAAAGATGCGGGGGGCGTCCAGTTGAAGAAATAAAACTGTGAGAAAGAAAAAAAAAAAAAAAAAAAAGTGGATAAAAAACAAAAAAAAAAATGAAGCACGTGTGTAAACATGTATTGTCGGGGCGGACTGCGTTGTGCGGAAAATGTTCTTGTGATTAGCAGAGATTCCCTTGTTAAATTGGTGTACGTGTATTAATGATTGAAGCAAAGAAAGGTCTCGTTAAATAGAGAATTCGTCGCTTAAAAAAGAGTGCAATGTGTGAATGGATGTTCCCAGTGGTTGAAAAATAGCAGATTGGGGGATGCAAGCAACAAAGATACAATACCATAGTGGTAGTAGGAACCTTGATAAAAGAAAGTTAGGGGGGGGGCGTAATAGTTTAGCTACTCGGAATTGAGGTACAGCTTATATAAAAGCAAAATTATGGTGTGCTAACCGTCAATTAAAAGTTGTGGCCGCCGGAGCTCAAATGGGTCCGAACGGCGTGGAAAACGTCCACGGCCATTCTAGGGCTCTCCTACGCGTTTCGTGCACAAGCAGCCTTGTCCTCTGGGGGAATTGCCATGTGAACGCATGATATGTCTTGACCAGGTTTATTTGTCGTCCTAATATATACGTACTGGGATGCGCATTAACACCGGCGCCCATTTTTGGATAGTCTAAGCCAACAGACGGCTGGATAGTATAGGCGGGGCGCCTGATATTGAAAGTTAAGTCTAGTTATCTTACCATTAGCACTAGTCATAACAACAGTGATGTATTCTCGAGGAAGTCATTGGTTAGAATGTAATCGTGACACATATGTTTCCTGCTGATACGATAAAGTATTTTGAGAATCCAGGGATGCGGGGTTGTAGTTATCTAAAGCTGAGTTTTAGCGTGTATTGAGTCAGGTAAATAGGGAAAGAACGAATAGTTTGAGGTGCGAAGTATTATATGAGCATCAGAATGGATAATTTGGACGATGGGAGAATATTGTGCCACGAATAGCAAAAAAGGCAGGATGTACAATTTGTTGGGGGAACAATCTGAGTGGAGTATCCCAATGGAAAGCAATAAAGATAAAGGAAGTTAGAGTGGAAGCATGATAAGTTTTGAGATAAGTGATACTTAGTGCAAAGGTTGCTAAAGATTGGGAGTGATAGGAGTACTAATTGATGCCAATTGATCTGTCGGGGCCATTTGGTGATTGTCCGCAACCATAGACTGGCGGAATTGTCAATTGTGTAGAAGTTGTGGTATCCCATGAAGTGAGAGTGAAGTAGAAAGAAAACATACATCCCTGTACCTCTACTATCAATTAAGATGTCAAGAGAAAGATAAGGTCCAATGTAAGGTAAGATTTTAAAACTGGAGTATTATGAAAAAAAATTTTGAAGTCTAATGTCTTATTATGACCTGGGATTAAGGCTATAGGGTAAAAGGACTGGAATCAAATATCCAGGCGTGTTTCATTGGAAGTGAAAGGGGTGCCCGAAAGTTCTGTGATTGGAAAATTCCAGGGGGTTTGTATTAAGGTCTGGAATCCCAACCTATTATGAAGTGAAAGATATGTCATTATTATGTTTCTTAATGAAATGATAAGATTGAGGAGAACATGTGTCTTTGAAAATTTAATGTATACTAAATGAGAATTAGTCTATGCGTAATCGTCTAGTAGCATGCCCCGTCGATGCTGGATTAACAAGAGCATTCAAAAAGGAAGATAAGCACCCACATTCATTACTGTAAACTGAATTGTTTATCTATCTTATATGTTCTCCCTTTCGTAGCATGAGGAGAAACATTTTGCATATTTTCTGTTCCGTAAGTATTAGTTTTAGATAAAGCTAAGCAGTTACATGAGGCTTATTGCATGGAATTAGAAAGAATTTATTGGTGGTGCAATATTTTTGATATTGTTTGAAGATTTGTTTAAATATTGGGTGGGCTAGTTTCATGGTTGTGCTCATATTGCCCCCCCATTTTTGTATGATGCCCCCCGGCAGTAACGATGACAAATAAATACCTCC
>CATNWA010003526.1:0-10000 GCA_951230385.1 Staurois parvus | reverse complement strand
TTCCCAAGTTCTGTGGGGAACTGGGGGAGAACGTGTACAGTGTTAGTTCACCCTTTAATTTTTTTTACCTCTTAAGTGCCAACATATTTTGCGTTACAGATTTTAATAAGTGGAAAAAGATGGTGGGTGGAAGGAACAATCATTAGGTGATGGAATTCAGGAATAGACAATTGCACATTGTCTCTGGACAGGCAGTCTTTTGAAACATATGAGATGGGACAGGTATTTGTGAAGCCATTGGAGGAGAGGGAGAAGAACTGTAACAGAAAGAATCACATTCTGGGATGGACCCAGTACTCATTTGGCTTGGCAAAGCCAGGCACCCATGGCTGGAAGTGGGGATATTGTCATCCGTCTTGAGAAACAGACACCATATACAGCAATGATCACCATAGGCTGCATATGGCCATTTGCTTGCCTTCTTCTGGCCCTTGGGACATTATTTTTCCCACTTACACCAACAGTGGGGCATAATTCCTCACATTGACACCAATAGTGGGGCATAATTCCTTGCACTGACACTAACGACGGGGCACTATTCCTTTCATGGACATCAATGATGGGATTTTATTCCTCCTACTGACACCATGGATGGGACACTATTCCTCCTACTGATACCATGGATGGGACACTATTCCTCCTACTGATACCAATGAGGCACTATTCCTCCACTGATACCAATGATGGGGCACTATTCCTCCCACTGATACCAATGATGGGGCACTATTCCTCCCACTGATACCAATGATGGGGCACTATTCCTCCCACTGATCCTCCCACTGATACCAATGATGGGGCACTATGATGGGGGCACTATTCCTCCCACTGATACCAATGATGGGGCACTATTCCTCCCACTGATACCAATGATGGGGCACTATTCCTCCCACTGATACCAATGATGGGGCACTATTCCTCCCACTGATACCAATGATGGGGCACTCCCACTGATACCAATGATGGGGCACTATTCCTCCCACTGATACCAATGATGGGGCACTATTCCTCCCACTGATACCAATGATGGGGCACTATTCCCCACTGATACCAATGATGGGGCAATATTCCCACCACTGATACCAATGATGGGGCACTATTCCTCCCACTGATACCAATGATGAGGCACTATTCCTCCCATGAGCACCAACAATAGGAAACTAAAGTTGGTTTACTAAAACTGGAGAGTGAAAAATCTGGAGCAGCTCTTCACAGAAACCAATTCAGTTCCAGGTTTGTTAAAGCTTAACTGAACAAGCTGAAGTTGAAAGCTGATTGGCTACCATGCACAGCTGCACAATGTTTTCCACTCTGCAGTTTTAGTAAAACAGTGATGGGCTATGCTGACACTAATTATCTCCTACTAATACCAATGACACTATTCCTCCTACTGAGGGGACACTATTCCTCCTACTAATACCAATGATGGGACTCTATTCCTTCACTAATACCAATGATGGGACTCTATTCCCTTCACTAATACCAATGATGGGACTCTATTCCCTTCACTAATACCAATGATGGGACTCTATTCCCTTCACTAATACCAATGATGGGACTCTATTCCCTTCACTAATACCAATGATGGGACTCTATTCCCTTCACTAATACCAATGATGGGACTCTATTCCCTTCACTAATACCAATGATGGGACTCTATTCCCTTCACTAATACCAATGATGGGACTCTATTCCCAATTCACTAATACCAATGATGGGACTCTATTCCCTTCACTAATACCAATGATGGGACTCTATTCCCTTCACTAATACCAATGATGGGATCTATTCCCTTCACTAATACCAATGATGGGACTCTATTCCCTTCACTAATACCAATGATGGGACTCTATTCCAATGATGGGACTCTTTCCCTTCACTAATACCAATGATGGGACTCTATTCCCTTCACTAATACCAATGATGGGACTCTATTCCCTTCACTAATACCAATGATGGGACTCTATTCCCTTCACTAATACCAATGATGGGATCTATTCCCTTCACTAATACCAATGATGGGACTCTATTCCCTTCACTAATACCAATGATGGGACTCTATTCCTTCCACTAATACCAATGATGGGATTCCTCTGATGGGACAATATTCCTCTCACTAATACCAAAGAATGGACACAATTCCCTCTACTAATACCAGTGATGGGACACTGTTCCCTCCACTAATTCCAATGATTACACACTTTTCCTCCTCCCACTGACCACCAAGCCTGAGGCATTTTCTATGTTCACTGGCCACAGTCCAATCCCACTGAAGTCCAAAGGACAGAAAAACTTTGTTTAAAAAGATTAGAGACCCCCTGATATACATGGTATAGGCATTCAAGTTGCCTTTCACCTATATACCAGGTATCTTCCTGAGCGCAGAGAACAAGTTTTGCCAAAAAAGAACATCAAGGTTAGTCAGATTACAAAGGTCATTTTGTTGTTTGGAACAAGGTGCCTGTAGCTGTTTTGTGAGCACTTCAAACAGCAAGACATGCATACATGTCTTAATTTTTGAATATGACCTTGCTCTAACAACTGTTGGTGTCTAAGGAAACCAGCCCCTAGAAATATTCCATTCTGCAGCAGGTCTTCAATCAGGGACCTTGTCGCCCAGTAGGGTGGACAATGCCAGGCCTCTGCTCCCTACAGAACCCCCATCATTGACCACCACGGCTCCTTCTCATGAACTGGCTGCTCCCCTTTCTTGACATGCTTCACCTTATAACCACCAGGGTTAACTGTAAAATGATACTCTTCATCCTCCAGGACCCAATTGATTCAGACCAGACAATTCACTTAACCAGTAACCACTTTATTGAATAAAATGATGATATTTACAGTTTAGAAATATTATATTTTGTGCAATATTCAAACGACATTGAACATTCTCTTGCTCTTGTATCAGTTGTATGTTACTGTGCTGTGGGCTTTGTGGTGCTCTGCTGTGTCAAGTGGTGCTCTCCCTGCCTTCAAACCCTTTCATTGCCAGGTCCTTACGGACATGACAGCAGGAGCTTGACACACACTCCCAGTGTAAAATGTCACTTCATGGTCCCTCTATCAGTTTCCCCGGCTGGGAAAGAAAGTAATGCAATGTACACCCCATGCATCCCCTACACTCCGTACATCCCCCACATCCCGTACATCCCGTATGGCAAGCAGATATTCTGACAGGTCTGCAGGAGACCTGCATGGCATCAGCGATCTACTGATCGCTGGTGCAATGCTTTCCAGGATCCTGTAGACAAAAATAATAAATGCACATTTTTTTTACCTGCAAAAAATGTGCATTTATTATTTTTGTCTAAAAGGTGAACTTATCCTTTAAGTCCATTTCTACAAAGTAGTGGTCATGGCCCATAACTCTAAACCCATCTCGCGATCCCTCTAAAAGGGCACTCCTCACATAGTCACACAGGTGAACCTTACTGCTCCCCTCCTATGAACGGCCAGTTAGGAGGTCCGGTCTCCTCCTACATTAGCACTGCAGAGGCAGGAAGTGAGGCATGTAGGGGAAGGCGCATTGCAGCACTAAACATTTAACTCTTACAACACTAGTCAGTATTCACACGAAGGTATATAACTCTGTAGGCACCTACCTTCAAGTTTTCCCTCCCACAGGGAAACTCTGCTCCCAGGACACATGCCCCTCCAGCCCCCACCTTGCCCCAATGCTAGTTTCACTTTGAACTCTCAGCAACATGCATTTACTGTTCTGAGTTCATCCTCCAATGACCGATCCTGTTTTCACAAGCATGCGAAGACTAAGGGTCCTTAATAAACTGGTGGAGGAAAAGCATGGTGGCAGCTGTGGAAAGGAGTGGGAAGAAGACTCCCCCTTTGTAATTGATGTTTGCGCTTCCACAAATAAAGAGATTTTCAAAAGTCGAATATCCCTCAACATATGAATAATTTTTCGCATCGCACAGAGATTTAGTACCGCAGCCTCGAATTGATATTTGAGTTGAGGAGTTTCCTGCAAGGAGAAAAGTTTGACACAAGTGACATTTAACTCCTAACTATCATTAAAGTAGAATAACATTGGGCTCCTTAACTCCTTGGCGCCAAGCACATGCAAATATGCAGCCTCTCGGTGGATGGGCCTTGGGCCATTTGTGTACCCAATGTACCCTGCATGCTTCTGGCACATTCATAATGCCTCATGGAATGGTCCCAATTGCTACTTGCAGTCGGGATCTTTCCAATCATATGACCACCATAACAGCCAATCACGGCAGTCACATGACCCTGAGCTTCGCCTCTCCTCCCGACGTCGAAAACCCCATAAAGAACCAGGAGGCGCCAGTGCCAAAGGGTTAAAGTACATCTGACATTTTTTTTTTTAATTAGTAAAATTTTGTTTTTTTTACTTTTTTCCATCGTTTGTTGCACATCAGTGTTGCTGATCTCCTGTAGCCTCATTGCAGCCCTTTCCTGTCTACTTGTACTCCAGGGATGTCTACATGACATCTGTATTCCCTGATGGTGACAACAGTGAAACATCACAAAAAATGGCAACTGTCCCAACCTATAACCAGCCTTAGCAGTAAGGTGCACATGGAAGGGAAATGCACATCGCAATCAAATAAAGGATTTCCCAGCAACACTTACCAGCCAGCCTACGAAATAACTAATTTAGCCTTACTACTAAGGCTGGTTAAAGGTTGGGATGGCTGCCATTTTTTGTGTAGTTGGGTAATTTGGATGCACTGGATGCCTTTGCTGTCATTTTGGTATAGCTGGGTGTCAGGTGCGTCCCTGTCTATTTAAAGAGGGATGGGCTCCTTCAGGCACACCTACCCTTAACCTATCCATTTATACATGTGCTCCCACTATGGAGACTTTGGAAATTGTAGTTAGGTCCACAGTATACAGAGGTACCTTGACGTGGGGGACTGTGGCTTATGTATGTATTTGCAAATATGTGCAGACAAAACACTGTTTTTAATGCAAACTTTTAGACAGGGCCAAGTTGGTTGTTTTGCAGGCTGGCTGGTAAGTGCTGCTGGGAAATCCTTTGTATGTTTGCAACAGGGTAACATGCCTGTGTAATGTGTCTCTAAGCATCCAGCTCCATAAAGACATGGTTTGACCAGTTTGGTGTGGAGGAACTCAAGTGTCCTGCACAGAGCCCTGACCTCAACCCTACTGGAAACCTTTGGGATGAATTAGAATGTCAATGGCGAGTCAGGTCTTCTAATCCAACATTGGTATCTGACCTCACAAATTCTCTTTAGGGTGAATGAGCAGAGATTCCCGGGAACACTCTCCAAAATCTTGTGGAAAGCCTTCCCCAGTGAGTGGAGGTTATCTGGATTACATGTGGCCATGCCAGCGAAGATAATTAAAGCTGACATTTATTCTACTCATATTTTGAATTCCTTGGCTCCTCCCTCCTCCCTCATCAACATCATTTTTAAATGAAACCTTTCTGCTTAAATTACATGCCATCAATTAGATCTCTGTGCTTCTCAATACAATCTAGGCAGGTCTTGGTCGGTGGGAAGGGCCGGCAGGACTCTGTAGATAGTTTCAAGAAAACACATCACAGCACCCTGCCTCACTTCTCCTTTCAAGAGCCCTCAGCCCTGATCAGGGCTGTCTTAGTAGCAATATGGGCCCCTGGGCAAAGTAATGTACTGGGGCCCCTATCAGACTGCCTCAATTTATACACCTACGCTCAAGAATTAAAGTATAAATAGTTGATAGAATAAACATTTATGTACAGTATTAGTACTTTCAATGAAAATTGATTTTAAACATGCCATAAATCAAACACTAATCAACACAAAGGGCGCAGTATTTGGGGGTGGGCACAGTATTGGAGGGAGGGCACAATACTGGGATCAGGAAAGCACACTACAGGTTCTGGCACACTGCCCAGGACAGCTTAGTAAAAAGCATAACAACAAAGCAGGAGCAAGCCACCAAAAATGACATTAATTGTTAATGTCAAAGACACATCTCCGACTCACTTATATAAGTGTGGATACATAAACCGAGGGAACAGCATACTAAACAATATGATAGTGTGACAAGAACACACCTATCTAAAAAAGAAGAAGGTTTCTAAGTAATCCACGCGGAGTAGTGTGAATTCAAATGAATTTTAACAATACTTTATTTGATCACATAGATCATAGGGAGGTTAAACATGAGCACGGTGTACATATGAAAAAAATAAAATCATGTTAAAAAGCACTTAGCGTCTTCAATTTAGGGTCATCTTAGCCAACAGAGCACCATATAAGGCAGAGTGGTGTAATGATGAAATAATTATCCTGGATTTCCGTAGGTTTCCTGCTTAATATTTGTGTGAGCCGTGTATTCAGTGGGTGTGTTCCCAGTGTATATCAGGGACCTCCTGGAATGTACAAGCTGGAACACAAAAATACATGGTATGTATCTAGCAATATGGAGACCAAATCACATCCAAAATTAACCAGACCTCCCTCCACAATAGTCAATGGATACTGCTGTTACCTTCTCAAAAGTGAAACTATCATACCCGCCTCTCAAGTGTAGGGACTTCCTGGATAGCCACCCCAAATGGAACAAGGTCCACAGTACCAAATGATTCTGAGGATATATATAGAAAAAGTTAAATGTGTAGATCTTGGGCATCAGGTACCCCGAAAACAAAACATATATAAAAATGTGGATATATTACCATCAATGAGGATCAAGAAGACTCTTGTCGACTTGAACTAAGATCAGGTCCTTGATGCTTTTTCACAGATGCATATGGGGGTGAGGGACCAGGTATACACGATGCGTGGATTTCAAGCACATATAATGTGTATATAGCATATAGCAGGCCGTAGATACCCAAGTTTAATGTACCCAATAAAGGGTTTCCAAAAATTGCTCAATTTGAGAAGGTTATTTGCGGTTTTTAAAGGATGTGGCTATGTCACAGCAAAAAATACCTGAGTAGGATAGCGTGTATATATATATATATATATATATATATATATATATATATATATATGTAGATTCTCCTCCTGAGAGGAATTCCAAAAAATTCCCCGAGTATACAGGGTAAATTAGGCCCATGAATCATGCCCTATTAACGCCATGTAGGCTCTGTAAATCTCAACAGCCGTAAGCTTTTAAATAACTTGCCACCGGTGGAAGATATGTTTCCCTGAGGGATTGCCGTTTGCGAACCGCTGTGATAGTAGCCCACTGGTAGTTCTCAGAGGGTCTTGGGCCTACCTAACAGGGAGCTGTGACACCGCCGTTCCTTCCCGCCTCGTGGGCGCCGCACCCTGTGAAGACGCCGAGCGTAGTGACGTCAATACGTTGACGCGTTTCGTCCGCCAATCACCGCAGACTTCGTCAGAACTGGGAGGGGACTTCAATCCTTTGCCTTATATGGTGCACTAATTGCATACCAGAAAGTCTCCACCTCGCCATCTTGTGTTGAAAGAATATCACTACATTGGGAATGTCCAAAAATGAATTAAAACACATATCTTGAATTTTAAAATGATTGCTGGATGTAGAAGAGGAGCCTAATTACTATAGATCAAATTATCTTCCAAAAGAATGATAAAACAGGAGATTATTATTAACATATTTCACGTTCACATAGGGAAACATCAAAACCAAGTCCAGCCACCAGAATTTCAAAATCAGTCCTATTATTCTATATGCTCACCACTAGAGATGAGCGAATTTCTCAAAAATTCGATTCGGCTGATTCGGCGAATTCCAGTGTGAAATTCGATTCGATGCGAATTTCTTCGCTACGAAGATGACTTATAAAAAGGGTTTCTAGGCTTCAGAGAGCCTTTAAATTAGTGCAGAACACTGTACCTTTAATTTAAATGCCCTTGGAGATGAGGAAAGAGAGAAGGAGAAGGAGAAGGATGAGAAGATGGAGAAGGATGAGAAGAAGGAGAAGGAGAAGGATGAGAAGAAGGAGAAGGATGAGAAGAAGGAGAAGGAAAAGGATGAGAAGAGGAGAAGGAGAAGGATGAGAAGAAGGAGAAGGATGAAGGAGAGAAGAAGAAGAAGGAGAGGAAGGAGAAGATGAGAAGGAGAAGGATGAGAAGAAGGAGAAGGGATGAGAAGAAAGAGAAGGATTGAGAAGAGAGAAGGAGAGAAGATGAGAAGAAGGAGAAGGATGAGAAGAAGGAGAAGGAGAAGGATGAGAAGAAGGAGAAGGATGAGAAGAAGGATGAGAAGAAGGAGAAGGATGAGAAGAAGGAGAAGGATGAGAAGAAGAAGGATGAGAAGAAGGAGAAGGATGAGAAGAAGGAAGGATGAGAAGAAGGAGAAGAAGAGAAAAGAGAAGAAGGATGAGGATGAGAAGAAGGAGAAGGATGAGAAGAAGGAGAAGGATGAGAAGAAGAAAGAAGGAGAAGGATGAGAAGAATGAGAAGAAAGAGAGAAGAGATGAGAAGAAGGAGAAGGATGAGAAGAAGGAGAAGGATGAGAAGAAGGAGAAGGATGAAGATGAGAAGAAGGAGAAGGATGAGAAAGAAGAAGAAGAGAAGGAGAAGAAGGAGAAGGATGAAAGAAGGAGAAGGATGAGAAGAAGGGAAGGAAGAAGGAGAAGAAGAGAAGAAGAGAAGGATGAGAAGAAGGAGAAGAAGGAAGAAGATGAGAAGAAGGAGAAGGAAGGATGAGAGAAGGAGAAGGAGAAGGATGAGAGAAGAGAGGAGAAGGATGAGAAGAAGATGAGAAAGAAGGAGAAGGATGAGAAGAAGGATGAGAAGAAGGAGAAGGAGAAGGATGAGAAGAAGGAGAAGGAGAAGGATGAGAAGAAGGAGAAGGAGAAGGATGAGGAGAAGGAGAAGGATGAGAAGAAGGAGAAGGATGAGAAGGATGAGAAGAAGGAGAAGGAGAAGGATGAGAAGGAAGAAGGAGAAGGATGAGAAGATGGAGAAGGATGAGAAGAAGGAGAAGGAAGGAGAAGGATGAGAAGAAGGAGAAGGAGAGAAGAGGATGAGAAGAAGGAGAAGGGAGATGAGGAGAAGGAAGAAGGATGAAGAAGAAGATGAGGATGAGAAGAAGGAGAAGGAGAAGGGATGAGAAGAAGGAGAAGGATGAGAAAGAAGGAGAAGGAGAAGGATGAGAAGAAGGAGAAGGAGAAGGATGAGAAGAAGGAGAAGGAGAAGGATGAGAAGAAGGATGAGAAGGAGAAGGATGCGAAGAAGGAGAGAAGGATGAGAAGATGGAGAAGGAGAAGGATGAGAAGAAGGAGAAGGAGAAGGATGAGAAGAAGGAAGAAGGAGACGGATGAGAAGAAGGAGAAGGAGAAGGATGAGAAGAAGGAGAAGGAGAAGGATGAGAAGAAGAGAAGGAGAAGGATGAGAAGAAGGAGAAGGATGAGAAGAAGGAAGGCAGAAGGATGAGAAGAAGGAGAAGGAGAAGGATGAGAAGAAGGAGAAGGATGAGAAGAAGGAGAAGGATGAGAAGGAAGGATGCGAGAAGAAGGATGAGAAGAAGGATGAGAAGAAGGAGAAGGATGAGAAGAAGGGACAGTTAAATACATACATTTTTCCCCCGGGGAAAAACAGTTTTCTTTTTTTAATTTTGACATTCCTTCCAATACAGCGGTTGAAACGCGTATGGAGTGAATGCCCCAGAACTGTCAAAAATAGATATTTATGACAGTTCTGGGATGCCTTCCATACAGCGGTTGAAAATTTGTAGTATTTTTTTCCAAAAATGGCCCATTTATGGAAACAAATACATACAATGTTTAACGTTTATGGAAGGACGCCCCAGAACTGTCTTTAAATAGTTATTTTGACAGTTCCATGACTTTCCCCTCCTCAGCGGTTGAAACGCTGTTGGAGTGTTTTCCCCAGAACTGTCAAAAAAAGTTATTTTGACAGTTTGGGACATTCACCCCTAAGCTTTTTTCAACCGCTGTATGGGGGGAAATGTCATGGAAACTGTCAGGCCCCAAAAATGTTTAAATATTTATTTCTGCAGTTCATGACATTCCCTCCTACCGGTTGAAACAGCGTAGGGGGAAAGG
>CATNWA010003525.1:0-19211 GCA_951230385.1 Staurois parvus | reverse complement strand
GAAGGGAAGGGATGAAGTAAGCATGGAAGGAAATGGAGAAGGGGAGGGGGGTGAAGGAAGGAAAGGAGGGTGGATTGGGATGGAAGGTAAGGAAAGGAAAGGAAGCAAAGAAGGAGGGATGGAAAGGGAGGGACGGTAAGGATGGAAAGAAGGAAAGGAAGGGAAGGAAGGATAGGAAAGGGAGGAAAAGAGGAAGGAGGGGAAGGGAGGAGGGAGGGGAGGTAAGGAAGGAAGGAAGGAAGTGGAAAGGGGGAAGGAAAGCAAAGAAGGAATTAAAAGATGTGAGGAAATGAAGGAAGAATGAGGAAAGAAAGGAAGAAAAAGGAAGGAAAAGGAAGAAAAGAAGGGAAGGGATGAAGTAAGCATGGAAGGAAATGGAGAAGGGAGGGGGGGGGGGTGAAGGAAGGAAAGGAGGGTGGATTGGGATGGAAGGTAAGGGAAGGAAAGGAAGCAAAGAAGGAGGGATGGAAAGGGAGGGACGGTAAGGATGGAAAGAAGGAAAGGAAGGGAAGGAAGGATAGGAAAGGGAGGAAAAGAGGAAGGAGGGAAGGGGAGGGAGGTAAGGAAGGAAGGAAGGAAGGGATGGGAGTGAAGGAAGGAAGAGAATGAAAGAAGAAGAGAGAAGGGAATGGAATGGAGGGAGGAAAAAAAAAGAGAAGGAAGGAGGGAGAGAAGTGGAGGGGGTGAATGAGGAAGGAAGGAAGGAAATCAAGAAAGAAGGAAGAAAGGAAGGAAGGGGAGGAATGAAGGAGGGAAGAAGGTGGAAGAAAAGGAGATGGGAGAGAAAGAAGAAAGGAAAGAAGGGAAGGGAAGAAAAGGAAAGTGGAGGGAGGGAAGAAAGGGAAGGATGGGAGGAAGGAAGGAAGGAAGGAAGGAAGGAAGGAAGGAAGGAAGGAAGGAGTGTGAGGAGAGTGAAGGAAGGAGGGAATGAATGAAGTAGAGGAAGGAAGGGAATGGAGGGAGGAAAGGAGGAAAAAAGGAGAGAAGGAAGGAAGGAGGTAGAGAAGGGGGGGGGTGAATGAGGAAGGTAGGAAGGAAATCAAGAAAGAAAGAAGAAAGGAAGGAAGGGGAGGAATGAAGGAGGGAGGAATGTGGAAGAAAAGGAAAAGGGAGGGAAAAAAAAAGGAGAGAAGGGAAGAAAAACGGAAGTGGAGGGAGGAAGAAGAGGAAGAAAGGAAGGAAGAAAGGAGGGGGGAAGGAAGGAGGGAAGGAGAATAGAAATGTATGCAAGGAAGGAAGGAAGGAAGGAAGGAAGGAAGGAAGGAAGGAAGGAAGGGAAGGAAAGGAAAAGGAAGGAAAAGGAAAGGAATGCAAAAAAAAAAAAAAAAAAGAAAGGGAAGAAAGAACAAAGGAAGGGGGGATGGAGAGCAGGAAAAAAAAGGAAAGAAGATAAGGAAGGGTAGGAAGGAAAGAAGGAAAGGAAGGAAGGGAAGGGAAGAAGAAGGGGGAAAATTGAAGCAAAGGGAAGGGAGGAGAAGGGGAAGGAGGAAGGAAGGGAGGAATTCCTACCTTCCTTCCTCACTCCCTCCTTCCTTCCTTCCTTCCTTCCTTCCTTCCTTCCTTCCTTCCATCCTTCTTTCCTTCCTTCCTCTCCTTTTCTTCATTTGCTCTCTTATTTCCTTCCTTTCCTTCCATTCTGCTCTGTTTCTTTTCCTACACTTTCCCTACCTTCTCTTCCTTTCTTCCTTCTCTCCCTAAATTTCTATCCTCCTTTATTGCTCCCCCCCCTTTCCTTCCTTCCTTCTCTTCTTTTCTTCATCCCTTCCCTCCTTCTTTCCCTTCCCCTCTTTCCTTTCTGCTATCCCCTTCCTCCTTTCTTCTTCCTCCTTCCCCTTTCCTTCCTCTCCTTCCTCCCTTCCTCCCATTCCTCCTATTCCTCTCTACACTTTTCTTCTTCCCTCACTTCTCCTCCTTCCTTACCTCTCTTCCATTCCTTCCTTCCATTCATCCGTTCCCTCCTTACTTCCTCCCTTCTCTCTTTCTTTCTCTTCCTTCCTACCTCCCATCTTCCCTCCCTTTTTTCTTCCTTCCTTCCTCCTTTCCTCCCTCCCTTCCTCCCCCCTCCCTCCATTCCTTCCATTCCTTTTTTTTTTCCTTATTCCCTTTTTCCTTCCTTCCTTCTTTCATTCTCTCCTTCCTTTCCCTTTTTCTTCTCTTTCCTTTTTCTCCCTTCCCCCCTTTCCTATCCTTTTTTTTCCTTCCTTCCTTCCTTCCTTCCTTCCTTCCTTCCTTCCTTCCTCCTCCTTCCTTCCTTCCTTCCTTCCTTCCTTCCTTCCTTCCTTCCATTTTCTTTTCCATTCTTCTTTTCTTCCTTTCTCTCCTTTCTTTCCTTTCCTTTCCTTTCCCTGTCTTCCTTCATCACTTCCCTCCTTCCTTCCCTTCCATCCTTTCCTTCCTTCCTTCCCTTCTTCCTTACTTACTATACTCTCTACTTCCTGCCTTTTCTCCCTCCATCCCTCCCTCCCCTCCTCTCCTTCATTCCTTCCATGCCTTTCTTTTCCTTCCTTCTCTTCCCTCCCTTCCCTTCCTTCTTTCCTTCCCTCATTCATTATCTTCCCTTCCTTCTCTGCCTCCATTCTTTTCCTTTCCCTTGCCTTCATTCCTTTTTTTTACTTTCCCTTACATTCCTTCCTTCCTTCCTTCCTTTCTTCTTGCCTTCTATCTTTCTTTCCCTACCTTCCCTCCATCCTCTTCTTCCTTCTTTCTTCTTCTTCCTTTCTTTCCTTCCTTTTTTTTATCACATCCTCTCCTTCCTTCTTTCCATTTTTTTTCCCTTCCCTCCTTCCTTCTCTTCTTTCCTTTCTTAATTATGTCCCTCTTGCCTTTTTTCCTCCCATCCTTTAATCTATCCCTCCATCCTTCTCCTTCCCTTCCCCTTCCTTCCTTCCTTCCTTCCTTCCTTCCTTCCCTTCTCTCTTTCTTTTTCTTTCCTTTCTTTCTTTCTTTCTTTCATTTATGTTCTTCTTTATGTTCTCATCTTTCCCTCCTTTGTTCTCTTCCTTCTTTTCTTTACTTCCTTCCTTCCTCATTGTCCCTTCCTTCTTTTCTCCCTTATCTCTTTCTTCTCCTTATTTTCTCCCTCATTACTGCACTTCTTTCCTTCCTTCATTTATTCTATCCTTCTTTCTATCCCTCCCTTTCCCCTTTTTTTCCCCTTTTCCTTCATTCTTCTCCTTCCCTCCACACTCCCTCCATTTCATTCCTTCCATCCTTCTTTCCTTCCTTTCTCCCCTCTCTCTTTTCCCTTCTCCCTTTCCTTTCCTTCTCTTTTTTTTTTCTTCCTTCTTTTTTTCCTTCCTTTTTCTTTTCTTTCCTTCCCTTCCTTTCTTCCTTCCTTCCCTTCCCTCCTCCCTTCCTTCCTTTTCCTTCCTTTTCCTTCCTTCACTTCCTTCTTTCCTTATTCCTTCCCTTCCTTTCTTCTCTTCCTTCCTTTCCTTTCCTTCCCTTCCATTCTTCCTTCCTTCCTCTTTCTTACCTTTTCCTTCCCTTTTCCTTACTCCTTTCTTCTTCCTTCTCTCTCTTTTTTCCTTCCCTCCTTCCTTTCTTCCTTCCTTCATTCTTCTTCTTCTTCTTTCTTTCCTTCCTTCCCTTCTTCCTCTTCACTCTCCTTCCTTCTTTCCTTTTTTCCTTCCTTTCCTTTCTTTTCTTTCTTTCTTCCTTTCTTCTTATTTCCATTCTTATTCCCTCTTGCCCTTCCTCCTCCTCCTTCCTTCCTTCCCTTCCTTCCTTCCCTTCCCCTTCCTTCCTTCCTTCTTCTTTCCTTCCTTCCTCTTCCTTCCTTCCTTCCTTCCTTCCTTCCTTCCTTCTTCCTTCTCTCTTCCTTTTCCTTCTCCTTTCCTTTCCTTCTTCCTTTCCCTCCTCCATTTTTTCTTCTTTTCTTTCCCTCCTTTTTCTTTCCTTCCTTTCTTCCTTTCCTTCTTTCTTCTTCCTTTCTCCTTTCTCTTCCTTCTTCTTCTCTCTTTCCTTCCTTCTTTCTTTTCTTCCTTCCTTCCTTTTTATTTCCTCCTCCTTACTGCACTTCTCCTTCCTTCATTTATTCTATCCTTCTTTCTATCTTTCCCTTTTCTTCCCTTCCTTTCCTTCCTTCCCCTCCTTTCTCCCTCCTCTTCTCCCTCCATTTCATTCCTTCTTCTTTTTGTTTTTCCTTCCTTGCTCCCTTCTCTCTTTCCCTTGTTCCCCTTTCCTTCCTTTCTCTCCTTCCTTTCCTTTTTCCTTTCTTCCCTTCTTTCTTCTTCCTTTCTTTCTTTTTCTTTCTTTCTTTTTCTTTCCATTCCTTCCCTTCCTTCCTTATTTTCTATCCTTCCTTCCTTCCTCCTCCCTTCCTCTTCCATTTTTCTTCCTTTCCTTTTTTTTTTATCCTTCTCCCTCCTTCCTTTCTTTCCTTTCTTTTTCCTTTTTCCTTCCTTCCTTCCTTCCTTTCCTTCCCTTTTTTCCTTTTTTTTTTTTTTTTTTTTTTTTTTTCCTTTTTTTCCCCTCTTCCTCCTTTCCCTCCCTTCCTTCCTTTTTTTTTTTTTTTCTTCCTCCTTTTTCCTATTCCCTTTCCTACACTTCCCCTCATTTCCTCCTTTCCTCACTACATTTCTATGCTCCTTCTTTCCTCCCTCCCTCCCTCCTCCTCCTCCTTCCTTCCTCCTTCCTTCCTTCCTTCCTTCTCCTCCTCCTTCTCTCTTCTTCCTTCTCCTCCTCCCTCCTTCCTTCCCTTCCTTCCTTTCTCCTTCCTTTCCTCCCTTCCTTTCTTACTTCCCTCCCCCTTCTCTCCTTCCTTTCCTCCTTCCTTTCCTTTTTCTTCTTTTCCCTTCTTTTCCTTTCTTACTTCTTCTTTCCTTCTTCCTTTTCTCTTCTTTCCTTTTTTCTTTCCTCCTTCTTCTTCCTTTCCTTCCTATCTCTTTCTTTCTTCCCTTCCCTCCCCTTCCTTCAGTCCCTTCCTTTCATTCTGTCCTTCCTGGCCTTTTTTTTTTTTTTTTTCTTTTTTTCTTCCTTCCCTGCAAACCTTCCTCTCTTCTTTCCTTCCTTCCTCCCCTCCCCATAAACCATTTCTTCTATTCTTTCTTCATCCCTACCTTCCCTTCCATACTTACCCTTTCATCCTTGTTCAATCCCTCATTCCTTCCTTCCTTCCTTCCTTCCTTCCTTCCTTCCTTCCTTCCTTTCCTTCCTTTTTCCTTCCTTCCTTCCCTTCCTTCCTTCCCTTCTTCCTTTTCTTCCCTCCCCTCTTTTCCCTTCCTTCTTTCTTCTTCTTTCCTTCCTTCCCCTCCCTCCTTCCCTTCCCTTTTCTCCTTCCTTCTTCTTTTTCCTTCCCTTCCTTCCTCCCTCCCCTCCCTTCCCTTTCCCACCCTTACTTTCCTTTCCTTTCCTTCCTTCCTTCTTCTTCCTTTTCTTCTTCTTTCTTTTCTATTCCTTCCCTTCCATTCCTTTTTTTCTATACTTCCTTCCACACTTCTTTCTTCCTTTCCTGTGTTTTTTCTTCCTTCCCTTTTTTCTTCCTTTTTTTCTTTCTATCCTGTCTTCCTCCGACCTTTCTTTCCTTTCTTTTTTTTTTTCTATCCTTCCTTCATTTCCTATCCTTTCTAACTTTGTTTTTTTTTTTTTTTCTTTCCCCTTTTTCCTCTCCATTTCTTCCTTATTTCCCCTCCTCCACTTTTTTTTTTCCTTTCCTTCTTTTTTTTCTTTCTTTCTTTCTTCTTCCTTCCTTCCTTTTCATTCCCTTTCCTAAACTTCCCCTCATTTCTTCCTTTCCTCCCTACATTTTTCTATCCTCCTTCCTTCCACCCTTCTCTCCTTCCTTCCTTCTTCCTTCCTTCCTCTCCTTCTTTCTTTTCTCCCTCCCCTTTTTTTTTTTTCCCTTCCTTCTTTTTCTCCCTCCTTCCTTACTTCCCTCCCCTCCTCTTCCTTCCTTCCCTCCATTCCTTTCTTTTCCTTCTTTCCTTCCCCTCCTTCCTTTCTTTCCTCTTCTTACCTTCTTCTCCTTCCTTTCCCTTCTTCCTTCTCTTCCTTCCTTTCTTTCTTTTCTTTTCTCCCTTTTTCCTTCCTATTTTTTTTTTTTCCCCCTCCCCCCTTCTGTCATTTTCCCTTCCTTTCATTCCCCTTCCTTCCTGACCTTTTTTTCCCTTTTTCTTCATCCCATCCTTCCATCCTTCCTTTCTTTCATTTCCTTCCTTGCAATCTTCTTCTTCTTTCCTTCCTTCCCCCCTCCATTTCCTTTTATTGTTTCCTCATCCCTTCCTTCCCTTCCAACCTTACCCTTCCATCCTTGTTCCCTCCCTCATTCCTTCCTTTACTTTCCTCCCCTCTTTCTTTCCTTCCTTCCTTCCTTCCCTTCTTCCCTCGCCTCCATCCCTCCCTCTTCCCTTCTCTTCCCTACCCTTCCCTTTCCCCTTCCTTTCCTTTCTTCCTTCCTTCTTTTCTTCTTTTTCTCTGCCTTCCTTCTTTCCTTCCTTCCCTTCCTTTGCTTTCCTTATATCCCTCCCTCCCTTTTCCCTTTCCTTCCATCCCTTGTTCCCCTCCCTTCCTTTCATTCTGCCTCTTCTCCTTCCTTCCCTTTGCTTCAATTTCTCCCCTTCTTTCCTTTCTGCATTTCTTCCTTCCCCTTCCTTCCTCTTTTCCTCCTTACATTCCCTACTCTCCTCTCCTTCATGCATTCCCTACTACTCCCTATTTTTCCTCTTTCCCTTCCCTCCTTTATTCCCTCCACCTCCCATTTTTCCTTATTTTATTGCTTCCTTCCTTCCTTCCTTCCTTCCTTCTTCCTTCCTGGAAAAAAAAAGAAAGGATGGGAAGGAGAGGTAAGGGAAGAAAGGAAAGAAGGGGAGAAATGGAAAAAAACAAGGAAGGTAGGAGAAGTGGAAGAAGGAAGAAAGGGAAGGGAGGGAGGGAGGGAAGGAGGGAGGGATAGAAGGAAGGAAGGAAGAAGAAGGAAGGGAAGAAGTAAGGAAGGGAAAAGGAAAGAAATGGTAGAGAAGAGAAAGAGAAGGGGGGGGGGAGGGAGGGAGGGAGGGAGGAAGAAAGGAAGGAAGAGAAGAAGGAAGGGAAGGAAGGAAAGGAGGGGAGGGAAGCCGGAAGGAAAGCAGGGAAAGAGGAATGGAAAGGAAGGAAGGAAGGAAGAGGAAGGAAGGAAAGAAGGAAGGAAGGAAGGAAGGAAAGGAAGGAATGAATGACGAATGAATGAGAGAGGAAATGAAGATGGGGGGGGGGGGAGGAGGGTAGGGAAACAAGTGAAGGAAAGGAAGAAAAGAAGGGTAGAAAGGATAGGCTAGGATAGGGAGGAATTAAGAAAAGGAAAGAAGGAAGAAAGGAAGGAAGGGAAGAAGGAAGGAAGGGAGGAAATAAATAAGGAAGGAAGGTAAGAGTGAAGGAAGAGTGGGGAGGGAGGATAGAAACAAAGTAAAGGAAGAAAAGAAAGAGGGGAGGAAATATAAGGAAGGAAGAAGGCAGGAAGAAAAAGGAAAAGAAAAGAAAGGAAAAGGAAAGGAAAGAAAGTGAAGATAGGAAGGAAGGAAGAAAAGATATGAAGGTAAGAAATGAAGAAGGTAAGGATATCAGGAAGGGAGGGGAGGGAAGGGAAGGAAAGAGGAAGTAAGGAAGAAAAAAAAAAAAGGAGGGAAGGAAAAGGGAGAGAAGTTCAGGATGGAAGGAATGAAAAGGAAGCAAAGGGAGGGAAAAAAGGATAGAAAAGGAGGAAGGGAGGAAGGGAGGATAGGAAAGAACCCCCCCGAAGGAAGGAAAGGAGCAGAGGGAAGTGAAATTGAGGGAAGGAAAGGAGGAAGGAAAGGAAGGAAGGAAGGAAGGAAGGAAGGAAGGAAGGAAGGAAGGAAATGATGAGAGGAAAGAAGAGGAAGAAAAGTGGGAGGAAGGAAATAGGGAAGGTGGATAGAAATGTATGGAAGGAAGCAGGGAGGGAAAGAAAGGAAGGAAAAAAAAAAAAAGGAATGGAAAAAAGGAAAGGGAGAGGAGGGGAGAGATAAAGGCAAAAAGGAAGGGAAGGGGATGGAGGGCAGGAGGGAAGGAAGGAAGGAAGGAAAAAAAAAAAAGTAGGAAGGGGATAAGGAAGCAAAAAAAGGTAGGAGGAAGGAAAGGGAAAGGGGAGGGAAGGAAGGGAAAGAGGGGGGAGGGGAGGGAGGAAGGGAGGAAAAAGGAAAAGGGTAGGGAGGGGGATAGGGAATAGAAGGAAGGTAGGAAGGAAGGAAACAAAAGAAAGAAGGAATGCATGGAAAGCAGGAAGGAAAGAATGAAGGAAGGGAATGGAATGAAAGGGAATGAAGAGAAGGGAGGGAGGGAGGGAGGGAAAGGAAGGAAGGGAAGAAAGGAAAGGAAAGGAAAAAGGAAGGAAAGAAAAGGAAAAAGAAAAGAAAGAAGGAAGGGAGGAAAAGAGGGAGGGAAAGGAGGGGAGGGAAGCCGGAAGGAAAGCAGGGAAGGAAAAAAGGAAAAGGAAGGAAGGAAGGAATGGGATGGAAGAAGAAAGGAAAGGAAAAGATTGAAGGGAAGGAAGGGATGAATGACAAATTAAAGGAAATGGAGATGAGGAGGGGGGGAGGAAAGAGGGTAGGGATGGAAGGGGAAGGAAAGGAAAAAAAAAAGGTAAGGAAGTAAGGGGTGTTAGGGAAGGAAGGGTAGGAAAAATTAGGATAGGAAATGGAGGAATTAAAAAAAAAAAAAAGAAGGAAGAAGGAAGGAAGAAAGGGAGGAAGGAAAGGAAAGAAATAAGGAAGGAAAGAAATAATGAAGGAAGAATGGGGAGGGAGGATAGGAAAAAAAAAAGTAAAAGAAGAAAAAAGAAAAAGAAGAAAGGAAAAAAAAGGAAAAAAAAAAAAAAAAAAAAAGAAAGGAAAAGAAAAGAAGGAAGAAGGAAAGGAAGGAAGGAAGAAAAGAATGAAGGAAAGAAATGAAGATAGGGGAGTAAGGAAAGAAAGAAGGAAAGAAGGAAGGAAGGAAAGGAAGGAAGAAGGAAGGAAGGAAAGAAGGAAAGGAGGGAAGGAAGGAAGGAAAGGAAAGAAGGAAAGGAAGGAAAGGAAGAAAAGAAGGAAGGAAAAGGAAGAAGGAAGGAAAAGAAGGGAAGGAAGAAGGGGAAGGAAGGAAAGGAAGGAAAGGAAGGAAGGGGGAAGGGAAGGATGGAAGGGAAGGAAAGGAAAAAGGAAAAAAGAAAAAAGAAGGGAAAAAAAAAAAAGGAAAAAAGAAAGAAAGAAAAGGAAAGAAAGAAGGAGGGAAGGAAAAAGGAAGGTAAGGATGGAAAGAAAAGGAAAGAAAGAAGGGAAGGAAGAAGGAAGGAAGGGAAAAAAAAAAAGAAAAAAAAGAAAGAAAGAAAGAAAGAAAGAAAGAAAGAAAGAAAAAGAAAAGAAAAAGAAAGAAAGAAAGAAAGAAAGAAAGAAAGAAAGAAAGAAAGAAAGAAAGAAAAGAAAGAAAGGAAAGGAAAGAAGGAAAAGAAAGAAAGGAAAAGGAAAGGAAGGAAAGGAAAAAAGAAGAAAGGAAAAAAGGAAGAAAGGGAAGGAAGAAGAAGGAAGGAAGGAAGGGGGAGGAGGAGGGAAGAAAAAAAAGAAGGAATTATTTGATAGGATAAGAGGATAGAAAGGGGAGGAATTGAGAAAGAGGAAAGAAGGAAGAAAGGGAGAAAGGAAAGAAAGAAGAAGAAGAATGAGGAGGGAGGCTAGGAACCAAGTAAAGAAAAAAAAAAGGAAGGAAGGAAAGGGAAGGAAGAAAAAAAGCAGCAAGAAAAAGGAAAGGAAAGTGAAAAGAGAGGGAAGGAGGGAGGAAGGAATAGTAGGAACTGAAGAAATGAAGGAAGGGAGGGAGGAGGGGGAACGATGAAAGCAAAGAAGAAGGGAAGGAAGGGAGGGAGGGAAAGGATGGGAGAGAAGGGGAAGGAAAGCAAAGAAGGAAGGAAAGGAAGGAAGGAAATGAAGGAAGAAAAAGGTGGGGAAGAAGAAAGGAAGGGAGAGAAGAAGGGAAGGGAAGAAGGAAAGGAAGGGAAGGAAAGGAAAGGAAGGAAAAAGAACGTGTGAAGTAAGGGGAGGAAAGGTCAGGATGGAAAGAATGAAAGAAATGAAGAAAGAAGAAAGAAGGAAGGGAGGGAGGGAGGGAGGGAAGAGGGAAGAAAGAAAGGAAGGATAGGAAGAGAGGAGAAGAGAGAGAGAAAGGAAAGAAAAGAAGAAGGAGAAAGAGAGAGAGAGAAGTTAAGAAGGAAGGAAGGAAGGAAGGAGGGGAGGGAGGGAAGGAAAGGAAGGAAGGAAGTAGAGAAGGAAAGGAAGTATGGAATGAATGAAAGAGAGGAGGGGGGAGGGAATGGAGAGAGGAAAGGAGAAAGGAAGAAAAAAAGTAATGAAGAAGAAAAGAGAAGAAGGATGGATGGAATAAATGAAGGAAGGAAGGAAAGAAAGAAGAAGGAAGGAAGAAAAAAAAAGGAAGGAAGGAGAAAAAGAAGGAAAAAAGAAGAAAGGAAAGAAGAGGAAGGAAAGGAAGGAAGGAAGGAAGGAAGGAAGGAAAGGAAGGAAGGAAGGAAGGAAGGAAGGAAGGAAAGGAAGGAAGGAAGGAAGGAAGGAAGAAAAGGAAAAGGAAAGGAAAAAATTAAAGGAAGAAAGAAAAAAGAAAGGAAAGGAAAGGAAAGGAAAGGAAAGGAAAAGGAAAGAAGGAAGAAGCACAAAGCAAAGAAGGGGGTTGGAGAGCAGGATGAAAGGAAGGAAGATAAAAAAAAAAAAGGAAGGAAGGAAAGAAAGTAAGGGAGGGAAGCAGAGGGAAAGGAAGAAGGGAAGACAGAATGGGTATTAAAGGAAGTAAAGAGAAAGTAGGAGAAAAGGAAGAAGGAAAATAAAAGGGAAGGAATTGAAAGGAAAAAAAAAAAAGGAAAGAAAAAGAAAAAAAAGGTAAAGAAAAGGAAGGAAGGAAGGAAGGAAGGAAGGAAGGAAGGAAGAAGGAAGGCAGGGAATGGAAGGAAGGAAGAAGGAAGGAAGGCAAGGAAAGAAAGGGTAGGGAAGAGAAGGAAGGAAGGGGAGGGAAGGAGGGAAGGAAGGAAGGAAGGAAAGGAAGGAGGGAAAGGAAGGGAATGAGGGAGGGAAAAAAAAAGGATAGAAGGGTAAAGATGGAAAGGAAGGTAGGGAAGAAAGAAAGAATAGAAGGAAAGAAGGGAAGATGGAGAGGGGGAAGGAAGGAAAGAAGAGAGAAAGATTGTAGGGATGGAAGTGAAGGAAAGGAAGAAAAAAAAAAAAAGTCAGGAAGGAAAAAATGAAAGGAAGAAAAGGGAATGAAGGAAGCAAAAAGATGGTAAAAAAGAAAAAAAGATAAAAAAAAGATAAGGATAAGAATAGAAAATAAGGAAGAAGAAGGAAGGAAGGAAGGAAGGAAGGAAGGAAGGAAGGAAGGAAGGAAGGAAAAGGAAAAAAGGAAGGAAAAAAGGAGAGAAGGTAAGAAGGAAGGGGAGTGAAGGAGGAATAAGGAAAGAAGGAAAAGAAAGGCATGAAGAAGTGGAGGGGAGGGAGGGAAGGGAGGTATGAAAGATGGAAAGGAGGGAATAAAATGAATGGAATGGAAGGAAGGAGAGATGGGAAGAAGAAAAGAAGGAAGAAGGAAGGAAGAAGGAAGGAAGGAAAAAGGAAGGAAGGAAGGAAGGAAGGAAAGTGATTGGAGGGGAGTTAAGGAAGAGAGGGAACGAAACGAAGGGAAAAAGGAAAGAAAGGAAGGAAGGAAGATAACGAAAGAAAAAAGGGAAGTAAGAAAATAGGAAAAGACGTAAGTAAGGAATGGAGGGAGGGAGGGAGCCGGAAAGAAGCAAGGAAAGGATGAAAGAATCAGGGAGGGAAGAAGGATGGAAGGGAATGATGGGATGAATGACGAATAAAATAAAAAATGGAGTTTGAGAGGGGGGGATGAAGGAGGGTAGAGATGAGAAGTGAAGGAAAGGAAGAAAAGAAGGGTAGGAAGGTTAGGATAGGAAAGAAGGAAGGAAAGAAGAAAAATATGAAGAAAAGAAATGAAAATAAAATGAGGGAAGGAAGGAAGAGGAAGGAAGGAGAGGAGAGAGAGAAAAGAGAAGAGAGAGAAGAGAAGGAAGAAGAAGTCAGGGAAAATGAAATGTAGTGATTTTTAGTGTAGTGATTCGGTCTTGTCCCCCCACCCACAATAAAAGCAGTCTGCAAACCAGTGAATTTTCCAACCGAAAGCTTTCAGTAGATCAATTCAAATATTTTAACACCCAGTGTTTCGTTGCTGACTGGTTCAATCATAATAAATCCAATCTGAAATCATTGGCACAGCAAGTAAGTCAATCCAAAATGAGCCATGTCATATTCTTTAAACAGCACTGCAAGTGTCAAGCTTGAAAGTGTCAAGATCATTTATCTTCCTTTCTTAAATCCATTAATCTCTCCTCTGCCAAAGGCAGTTTACCTCATTTCCTACACTATCTGCTTTATTTTATTTTTTTCAGCATTTTCTTGCCACCGCTTTGTAAGAAAAACGCTTCGGCTGTGCTGATTTTTTTGTGTTTTTTTTAGAATCTGCTGTTTTTGTGCTCTGCTCAGATGGAATTTCTTCTCCAGCATAGCGAGACCAGAACAAGGGATTGTACTCCCAACTGAGTGGCATTGGTCTTTTTCAAACGTTTCATAGACTCTGGTGCTTTGTACTTGTCTGAATTTGCTATATTGTGTTTAAACATTCTACTTTATGTGATGCAGGTTAAGCTGTTCCAAAGCCAGCTCATGATCGGTAAAGCATCTTCATCTATCAATCTTTGTGGGACTCGTCCAAAATCACCATGCTCTTCTGATTCCAAAGTGTGGGAAGATACAAAGGTCTTCCTAGAAAGAGGTGGAGATCATACACATAAGGTGTTTCATCGTGAGCTACCATATCTAGCATCCCTTTCAGCACGCTGTTTGGTGGAAACAAATATAACAACAACAAATCTGAAGGCTTCACAATGCCGCGCAATAGATGTAGAAGCAAAGCACTTTTATTTTCTGCCCTCGCATAAAAAAAAAAAAAAATTTAACTGATTCACTTAGCTTTCTATCAACATCCAGACGGATTATCAAAGTTTCAGTAAGATCTACACTTTCAAATTCTAGCAGCAACTTGGAAAGAGTGGCTGAAAAAACCAAGGTTAGGCTATTTTTTGGAAGGCGGGCTAAGTTTTCCTGCAGCTGTTTAGCAAAAATTTGTATGCTTCATCATAAGAGACATACTCCACACTGCGTAACTTCAGATTTCTGTTGTGCATCAATGATTATATCAGAATTTTACTGTAGTGCAGGTAACTGATCTTCTATCTTGTCCTCACCTCACCCAAAATAAGAGCAGTCTGCAAACCAGTGAATTTTCCAACCGAAAGCTTTCAGTAGTTCAATTCAAATATTTTAGCACCAGTGATCGTTGCTCAGTGGTCCAATCATAATAAATCCAATCTGAAATCATTGGCACAGCAAGTAAGTCAATTCCAAATGAGCTATGTCATATTCTTTAAACAGCACTGCAAGTGTCAAGCTTGAAATTGTCAAGATCATTTATCTTCCTTTCTTAAATCCATTACTCTCTCCTCTGCCAAAGGCAGTTTACCTCATTTCCTACACTATCTGCTTTATTTTTTTTTTTCAGCAATTTCTGGGCACCGCCGCTTTGTAAGAAAAGCCGCTTCGGCTGTGCTGTGATTTTCTCTTTTTTAGTATCATCTGCTTTTTTTTGCTCTACTCAGATGGAATTTCTTCTCCAGCATAGCGAGACCAGAAGAAGGGATTGTACTCCCAACTGAGTGGCATTGGTCTTTTTCAAACGTTTCGTAGACTCTGGAGCTTTGTACTTGTCTGAGTTTGCTCTATATTGTGTTTAAGCATTCTACTTTATGTGATGCAGGTTAAGCTGTTCCAAAGCCCGCTCATGATCGGTAAAGCATCTTCATCTATCAATCTTTGTGGGACTCGTCCTAAATCACCATGCTTCTTGATTCCAAAGTGTGGGAAGAAACAAAGTCTTCCTAGAAAGAGGTGGAGATCATACACATAAGGTGTTTCATCGTGAGCTACCATATCTAGCATCCCTTTCAGCACGGTGTTTGGTGGACACAAATGTGACAACAAATCTGAAAGCTTCACAATGCCGCGCAATAGATGTAGAAGCAAAAAGCACTTTTATTTTCTGCCCTCGCATGAAAAAAAAAAAAGATTTAACTGATTCACTTAGCTTTCTATCAACATCCAGACGGATTATCAAAGTTTCAGTAAGATCTACAATTTCAAATTTTTAGCAGATCTTGGAAAGAGTGGCTGAGAAAACCAAGGTTAGGCTATTTTTGGAATGCGGGCTAGGAACTCCTGCAGCTGCTCAGCAAAAATTTGTCTGCTTCATCATAAACGACATACTCCACACTGCGTAACTTCAGATTCCTGTTGTGCATCAATGATTATATCAGAATTTTACTGTAGTGCAGGTAACTGATCTTCTATCTTGTCCTCACTCAAAAAAAGAGCAGTCTGCAAACCAGTGAATTTTTCAACCGAAAGCTTTCAGTAGTTCAATTCAAATATTTTAACACCAGTGATCATTGCTCACTGGTTCAATCATAATAAACCCAATCTGAAATCAGTGGCACAGCAAGTAAGTCAATTCCAAATGAGCCATGTCATATTCTTTAAACAGCACTGCAAGTATCAAGCTTGAAAGTGTCAAGATCATTTATCTTCCTTTCTTAAATCCATTACTCTCTCCTCTGCCAAAGGCAGTTTACCTCATTTCCCACTATCTGCTTTATGTTATTTTTCAGCATTTTCTTGCCACCTCTTTGAAAGAGAAACCGCTTCGGCTTTGCTGTGATTTTCTCTGTTTTAGAATCTGCAGTTTTTGTGCTCTGCTCTGATGGAATTTCTTCTCGAGCATTGCGGGACCAGATCAAGGGATTGTACTCCCAACTGAGTGGCATTGGTCTTTTTCAAACGTTTCATAGACTCTGGAGCTTTGTACTTGTCTGAATTTGCTATATTGTGTTTAAGCATTCTACTTTATGTGATGCAGGTTAAGTTGTTCCAAAGCCCGCTCATGATCGGTAAAGCATCTTCATCTATCAATCTTTGAGGGACTCGTCCAAAATCACCATGCGCTTCTTAATTCCAAAGTGTGGAAAGAAACAAAGGTCTTCCTAGAAAAAGGTGGACCTGCATCTTACCGGGGACATTCACGCCATCACCGCAGCTAACAATCTAGTGGCTGCTGCTATTGACGCACGTATCTTTCATGAGTTTACGCAGTCCGACAAGGCCCTTTACAACCGCCTAGTCCCATCCAACAATGGATGGACTAGGCGTAACATAAGGTGTTTCATCGTGAGCGATCATATAGCATCCCTTTCAGCACGGTGTTTGGTGGACACAAATATGACAACAAATCTGAAAGCTTCACAATGCCGCGCAATAGATGCAGAAGCAAAGCACTTTTATTTTCTGCCCTTGCATGAAAAAAAATCCAGATTTAACTGATTCACTTAGCTTTGTATCAACATCCAGACGGATTATCAAAGTTTCAGTAAGATCTACACGTTCAAATTCTAGCAGCATCTGGGAAAGAGTGGCTGAGAAAAACCAAGGTTAGGCGGGCTAGGAACTCCTGCAGCTGCTCAGCAAAAGTGTTTCTGCTTCATCAAAAACGACATACTCACTGCGTAACATCAGAAGGCTTGTGTTGGCTCAATATATTATATCAGCATTTTCATTTAGTGCAAGATCCTGATCTTGCACCTTGTCCTCGCCCAAAATAAGAGCCGTCTGCAAACCAGTAAACATCTCACTGGTTCAATCCATTCCAATCTGCTCCATCATACTAGACTGTCGACTTCGTGAGCGGTAGAAGGCTAAGAGTAGCTAAAGTGTAGAAGGTGTTTTTTTTTTGAATGAACGTGTAAATGAAAAATGACAAAAGTCTTTGCACAGCAAAAAGAAATTCCTGACTTCCTTACGCCCTTTTACTTTCCTTCCTTCCATCCTTCTTCTCTCTTACTTCTTCTTTACTTCTTTTCCTTCCTTCCTTCCCTTCCCCTTCCATTCCCTTTCCCTTCACTTCCCCTACCTTCCTTCCTTTGCTCCCTACCTTTCTATCCTCCTTCCTTCCTCCCCCATTTTCCTTCCTTTTTCCCTTCCTTCCTTCCTTCCCTTCCTTCCTTCCTTCCTTCTTCCTTCCTTCCCTTTTTGATTCGAAAGTGTGGGAAGACACAAGGGTCTTCCTTCCTTCCTTCTTTCCTTCATCCCCTTCCCTCCTTCCTTCTCTTCCCCTCTTTCCATTTCCATTCTGCTCCCCTTCTCCCTTCCCTCCTCCTGCCCTCCCCCTTCCTCCTTCTTTGAAAACTCTTCCATTCCTTCCTTCCATCTCTCCTTTTCCCTCCTTCATTCCTCCCTTCTCTCTTTCGTTCTTTCTTCTCTTTCTTCCTTCCTTCTTCCCTCCCTCCTCTTAAGGAAGGAAGGCCTTGATTCCCTCGTCCGTTCATCCCTCCCTTCCCTTCCCTTCCCTCCCCTTCCCCTCCTTCCTTCCCTTTCTTCCTTTTTTTTTCTTTTCTCCCTTTTCTATTCCTTTTCTATCTTCTTCTTTTTTCTTTCCTTCCTTCCTTCCTTCTATTTTCCTTCCTTTCCTTCCTTCCTTCCTTCCTTCCTTCCTCCTTCCTTCCTTCTTCACATGATCTCCTCTTTCCTTTTTTCTTAATTATTTCCATCCTTATGTCCCTCTAGCCCTTCCTTCCTTCTTCCCTCCCTCTCCTTCTCTTCCCTTCCCCTCCTCCTTCCCCTCCCTCCTCCATCCCTCCTTCCTTCCACTTCTCCCTTCCCATCCCTCTTCCCCCCTTCCTTCCTTCCTTCCTTCCTTCCTTCCTTCCTTCCTTCCTTCCTTCCTTCCTTCCTTCCTTCCCTTCCTTCCTTCCTTCCTTCCTTCTTTCTTTCCTTCCTTCCTCATTTCCCTTCCGTCCTTCCATCTTTTCCCTTTCCCCTTCTCTCTTTCCTCTCCTTCCTTCCTTCCTTTACTCTATCCTTCTTTTTATCCTTTTCTTTTTATCCCCCTTTTCTTTTTCATCCCTTGCCTTTCCTTCATTCCCATCCTTCCTTCCTTCCTTTCTTCCTTCCTTCTCCCTCCATTTCATTCTTTCCTTTTTTTTTCCTTCCTTCCTTCTTTCTTTCCTTCTTCCTCCTTCCTTTCCTTTTCCCATTTCCTTTCTTTTCCTTCCTTCCCCCTTCCCTTCCTTCCCTTTCCTTTTTCTTTCTCTCCATCCATTCCTTCTTTACATTACTTCTTTTCTTTCCTTCCTCCTTCCACCTCCTCTTCCTTATCTTTTTTTTTCCTTCCTTTTTTTTTCCTTACCTTTTGTATCCTCTCTCCCTCCTACCTTTCTTAACTGTCTTTTTTCCTTTCCATCCTTCCTTCATTTCCTATCCTTTCTTCCTTTTTTTTTTTTTATCTTCCCCCTATTTCCCTCCATTTTTCTTCCGTATTTCTCTCCCTCCCTTTTTTTTTTTTTTTTTCCTTCCTTTCCACTCTCCCTTTCCTACACTTCCCCTCATTTCTTCCTCTCTCTCTCATTTCTATCGTCCTTCCTTCCTCTCCCTTTTTTTTTCCTTTTCTCCCTTCCTCCCTCCCCTTCATTCCCCCTTCCCTCCTTTCATTCCATTCTTTCCTGACCTTCTTTTCTTCCTTTCTTTCACTTCCATCCCTACAATCCTTCCTCTCTTCTTTCCTTCCTTCCCCCCCCTCCCCATCTCCATTTCCTTTTATTCTTTCTTCATCCTACCTTCCCTTCCATCCTTCCTTAACCTTCCATCCTTTTTCCCTCCCTCATTCCTTCCTTATTTTCCTTTCCTCCCTTCCTTCCTTACCTTTTTTTTTGCCTGCTGCCCTCCCCCTCTTTTCCCTTCCTTCCTTTCTTCACTTCCGTCCTTCTCTATCTACTAACTTCCATCTTTTCTTTCTTCCCTTCCCTCTGTCACTCCCCTTCCCTTCTCTTCCCTACCCTTTCTTTCCTATCCCTTTCTTCCTTCTTTCCTTCCTGCATTCCCTGCCTTCCTTCGTTCCCTTCCTTCCTGCCTTCCTTATATCCCTCCCACCCCTTCCCTTACTTTCCATCCCTTATTCCCCCCTTCCCTTCCTTTTATTCTTTCTTTCCTTTCCTTCTCCCCCTTCTACTTCCTTCCCTTTCCCTTCCTTCCTTTATTTCCTTCCTAACTTTCCTTATCTTCCTTCCTTCCTTCCTTCCTTCCTTCCTTCCTTCTTCCCTTCTCCCTTCCTTTCTTTCTTCCCCTCTCTCCCATCCTTTGCTACCCTTCTTTTCATTCTTTCTATCCTGGTGAAAGGGGAAAAAAAAAGGAGATATAAAGGAATGGAAAGGAAAGATAAGGAAGGAAGGGAATGGAGGGCAGGAGGGAAGGAAGGAAGAGAATGAAGGAAGGGAAAGAGAAGCAGAAAGGAAAGAAGGGGAGAAATGAAAGCAAAGGGAAGTTAGGAGAAGGGGAAAGAAGGAAGGAAGGGAAGAGGGAGGGAAAGAAGGGAAAGGAAAGAATGGGTAGGGAAGAGAGGGGAATGGGATGGAGGGAAAGGAAGAAAGGAAGGAAGAAGAAAGAAAGGAAGGAAGGAAATGAGGGAGGGAATAAGGATGGAAGGGAAGGAAAGGATGAATATCGAATGAAAGGAAATGGAGATGGGGGGAGGAGGAAGGAGGGTAGGGATGGAAGTGAAGGACAGGAAGAAAGGAATAAAAGACGAGTAGGAAGGATGATAGGATAGGAAAAGGGAGGAATTGAGAAAATGAAGGAAGGAAGGAAGGAAGGAAGGGGAGGGGAGTGAAAACAGAAATGAAGGGAAGGAAAAAAGGGAGGAAGTTAAGAAGGAAAGAAAGAAAAAAAAAAGGAAGGAAGGATAGAGTGAAGGAAGAATTTGGAGGGAGGAAATAAGGAAGGGAGGGAAGGAAGGGAAGGAAAGAGGAAGAAGGAAGGAAGGAGGAAAGGAAGGAAGGAGGAAGGAAAGAAAAGGAAGGAAAGGAAGGAAGGAAGGAAGGAGGGGGATAGGAGGGGAGGGGATGGAAGGGGGAAGGAAAGCAAAGAAGGAATTAAAAGATGTGAGGAAATGAAGGAAGAATGAGGAAAGAAAGGAAGAAAAAGAAGGAATGGAGATAAGAAGGGAAGGGATGAAGTAAGCATGGAAGGAAATGGAGAAGGGGAGGGGGGTGAAGGAAGGAAAGGAGGGAGGATTGGGATGGAAGGTAAGGGAAG
>CATNWA010003524.1:0-18916 GCA_951230385.1 Staurois parvus | reverse complement strand
CACCCCCACACCCCCACAAAACCCCCAAACCTACCTAAACCCCCAAAACCCCCCCAAACCCCCCAAAACCCCCCCCCCCCCTCAACCCCCCACACACCCCCCCACCCCCCCCAACCCCCCCCCCCCCACCCCCCCCCCCCCCCCCCCCCCAAAAACCCCCCCAAACCACCCCCCACAAAACCCCCCCCCCCCCAACCCCCCATAAAGTAAAAACCCCCGACCCCAAAACCAACCATACAAACCCCCCCAAACCCCCCCCCCACCCCAACTACCCCATCCCCCCCCCCAAAACCCCAACCCCCCCCCCAACAAAAACCCCCAAATCCCTAACCCCAACCCCCCCCCCCAACTCCCCCCCCCCCCTCCCCCCCCCCATCCCCCCCAAACCACCCCCCCAACCACCACCCCCCCCCCCCAAAAAAAACCACCCCCACCCCATTACCCCTCCACCCCCACTAAACCCCCCCCAACCCACCCCCCACTCCCCCCCCCACACCCCACCAACACCAAAAAAATCCCCCCCCCCCCCCCTTAAACCCTACCCCAAACCCCCTACCCTACAAACACTAACCCCCCCCCCAAACTCCCCCCCAACCCTCCCCCAACCCCCAACCCCTCAAACCACCCCTTTATTACCCAAAGTCACCCCACCACCCTTTTAAATTTCCCAAAACACCTTACGCCCAAACACCCTTTTCATCCCCCCACCCCGCTTTCCCCCCCCTCCCCCCCCACACCCAGTCCCAACCAAGGGCCTCCCCCTAACCCTATTGGGATTTAACACCCAATAATACCCAAAAAGCTCCCCCATTCTCAAACTCCCCCCAAAACACTACGACCCAGGTCCCCTACCCCCCCCTGGACACACAAACCCCAAAACCACTCGAGTTCCCCCCCCCAGGAAACACCTTTATAAAACCCCAAACCATTTTTACAAACCCCAACCAATCCCTACCCCAACCACCATCCCTCCCCCCACAAAACTTACCCCCCACTCACACAAATTACAGGCCAACCCACAAATACAACAAATTCACCCAACCCCCCCCAACATTCCCCAGCACCCAAACCCCCCAAACCCCCCCACCAAGGGTTAACACCTATACCATGCCCCCCCCTCAGCACTCAAAACCCCCCAACCCCTGACCACCCAGGCAGGCCCCCCCCGGGTGGGGGGCCACCCCCCCCCTGACTTCCCCACAACAATGTGCAAAAAAAACACAAGCAAATCACGTTAAGTCCCTCCCACCTTAGCAATTCCCCCCCACCACACCATTTCCCAGCACACACCCCCAGAACAGGAAGTATAGGCAGATAAACCCCCCCCCACCACCCATAGAAAACACAGACCTGTGTCATCTTGGCCCCCCTGCCCCCTTGACCCAACCACAACCCAAAAAAACCATCAAGTCCCATCCAGTACCCACACACCCACCCAAACCCTAGAATCTCCTGCAACCCATGACCCCCAAACTTCCCCCACAAAATTCCCACCAACTCTGCAAAACACAACGCAGAACCCCCACCCAAACCCCGACACCCCACCTTTTTCACCACAAACACAAACACCCCACCCCCCCCCAAAATCCCCCCCCCCCAAGGAATAGAACCCCAAACCCCCACCGCAAACCTACCAACCTGACCCCTCCCACCACCCGATATTACCACACCAACCCACCAAAATAAAAAATATTTCCCCTCAATCACCTCTCCCCCTCCCCCCCCCAACACCCTTCCCAACTTAAATTACATATTACTAAAAAATCCCACCCTGCCCCCTTGTGGACTGATCCATTATTCCCCCCACTATACACATATTATCACATGCCCTGCTGCCCCAATGTGGTTGAAACCCACCCTGTTTGATTCCCCATCCCTACCCACCGCACCGCCCCCCACCACCCCCAATTTCCCCCCCTTGTGGATGATCCAAACCCCCACCCTATGTTTACTACACCCCCCCCCCCTACAAAAACTGCAACCCTCCCCCACATCCTGGTATGACCCACCCTCCAAAACTAACTAACACAATAAGTATTACACACTATGCTGCCCCCCCCCCCCCCCACCTAACCCCTGGAACCCTCCCCATTAAAAAAAAAAAAAAATAACCAAACCAAAAACAAACCACAAAACCACCCCAACCCACCCCCCCCCCAACCCCCAAAACCACCCCCACCCCCCCAACACCCCAACACACAAACCCCCCCTAACCCCCCACCCTAACCAGAGACAGCAGCACAGAGGCTGGTATTCCATTGTGTATGTGACTGAAGAAGGCCGGGAATAAAGTCTTTGCTGCTCTATCTGAACAAAACAACAGGACTGCGCAGCAGATTACACATTGTCCCGGCCCCTATTCAGCCACAATGCATGCACCCAGAATAGCAGCCTTTTTGCTGCAGCATCTGAACAAACAGAACTGCGCAGCAACAAAGAAGCAGCCGTTCTGATGTGTGCATGTGGCAGAGTAAAGCTGAGCCAATGTCTCTGACACACAATCAGGACTTTGCAGCAGTAAAGAGGCCGGTATTCCATTGTACACATGTGGCTGAGTAAAGCCGGACCAACATCTAAGCCCCCAGCCTGCACAGTCCCCTGTTTGTTCAGATAAAGCAGCAAAGACTTTATCCCGGCTTTCCTCAGCCACATGCACACAACAGAATACCGGCCTCTTTGATGCTGCGCCTGAAATACACAGGATTGTGCAGCAGATCAGACATTGGGCGAAGGCTTCAGGTGGTTCTAAAGGCTAAACATTTATACCTTTATGTATTCTCTGCATTAAGATAAAAACATTCTAGTAATCGTTCTGCCCTCCTCACCGCCCTCCCCCCCCTTATACCTACCCGAGTCCTATCATGATCCAGGGTTTGTGCCAGTTTACAGCAGCTTTCTTCTCTCTGCGCACAGAGCAGGAGTGTGAGCCATTGGCTGATGCTGCAAATCAAATCCTGCAAGCAAAGCGGGGTCAAGCTACACTGTATGTGTCAATAGGATCAGGAAAGAGCCGCAGTTGTGCCGCATAGTATAGTGGCTTGCTACTGGGGTCAAACAAAGAACAGAAGATCCTAGAATGCTGACTGGGGGGACTCCAGAAGAGGAGATTTGAGGCTGCTCTGTGCAATACCATTGCACAGAGCAGATAACTATAAATATGTTTGTTAACTTTTTTTTAAAATAGCCTTTACAAATTCTTTACTCAACTGCATGCAACCACAAACACCCCCGAATTCCAGCCCTGATATGAAAGTGTCTTAGCTGCTGCAATCTTTGCCTGTTCAGTATTGTAGTAAAGAGGCTGGTATCTGGTATGAATGTGTGCGAGTCTAACTCCTAGCCGCTGCACAGTCCCCATTTTCTAGTTCAGAAAGATCAGCAGCGAGGAGGTTGGTGTCTGATATGTGGTTGTAAAGTCATCCTACCTTAAGTCACAGGGTGTCCTTGCTGCTCCATCACTTCTTCCCATAGTCCAAACCCAGGAGAAGTACTCTGTAGATGACGGGGTGACGGGGACGTCTCTGACATCTGGCAGCAGATCACAGCTTCTCTCTACTCTGTCCTCAGAAGGCTCTTCACTCCACGGACCAGCTGAAAGGTGACAGTATTCTGGGTCAGAGAAAACCATCATAAGACACGAAGTAACCCTGAGATGACAGAGATAGGCTGAACACAGTGTCCGGAATTGCTGCCTCCTGGCTATCATCCCCAAGGACCGCCTCCATATCTCCAGATCATCCAACCCAAAGGGATTGCAGATTGTGAGTTCTAACTTCACTTCCTGAAAACACCCATGTACCAGCAGGACAATGTCGGGACCCATAGTACCAGCGGGACAATGTCGGGACCCATAGTACCAGCGGGCCAATGTCGGGACCCATAGTACCAGCGGGCCAATGTCGGGACCCATAGTACCAGCGGGACAATGTCGGGGCCCATAGTACCGAGCGGGACAATGTCGGGACCTCAGTACCAGCGGGACAATGTACGGGACCCATAGTGCCAGCGGGACAATGTCAGGGCCCATAGTACAAGCGGGACAATGTCAGGGCCCATAGTACCAGCGGGGCAATGTCAGGGCCCATAGCACCAGCGGGGCAATGTCAGGGCCCATAGCACCAGCGGGGCAATGTCAGGGCCCATAGCACCAGCGGGGCAATGTCAGGGCCCATAGCAACCAGCGGGGCAATGTCAGGGCCCATAGTACCATGGGGTCAATGTCAGGGCCCATAGTACCAGCGGGACAATGTCAGGGCCCATAGTACCAGCGGGACAATGTCAGGGCCCATAGTACCAGCGGGGCAAGTCAGGGCCCATAGTACCAGCAGGGCAATGTCAGGGGCCCATAGCACCAGCGGGACAATGTCAGGGCCCATAGCACCAGCAGGGCAATGTCAGGGCCCATAGCACCCAGCAGGGCAATGTCAGGACCCATAGTACCAGCAGGGCAATGTCAGGGCCCATAGCACCAGCAGGGCAATGTCATGGCCCATAGCACCAGCAGGGCAATGTCAGGGCCCATAGCACCAGCAGGGCAATGTCAGGGCCCATAGCACCAGCAGGGCAATGTCAGGGCCCATAGTACCAGCAGGACAATGTCAGGGCCCATAGTACCAGCAGCAGGACAATGTCAGGGCCCATAGTACCAGCAGGACATTGTCAGGGCCCATAGTACCAGCAGGACAATGTCAGGGCCCTGTCAAGGTCCTACCTTTCTTCAGAGCTTGTGCATCTCCATGAGCTGGCCTCCATCTTGGTTTTCTGCAAAGCATGGTGGGAACCTTTATGCCTTCAGGCTTCTGCGGCTCCTCCTCAGAAGGGTGTGGTTGAGCACATTTAAACCTGCTGTCTGCAAGTGTGCTCTGCACTTGTGTCCTGTATGTTGCCCTGTTGCAAGCTCTTGTGTTGTTCCCATTGCTCCCCTGGTAACCGACTCGGCTTGGACAAGACTACTCTCTGCATTAACCCCTTTATCTGACCTCCCGTTGTTGAACCCGGCCCGTGACCTGAGTATTCTTTGCCTACCGTCTAGTACTGTCTGCTCCGTTGTTATTGACCCGGCTTGTCTGACTACTCTACTCGTGATCCCATCTAGCTCCCACCAGCTGTACGCCATTGGCGGCAGTCGTTATCGCAGCTGGGGTCACTCGGGGGCCGCGACCTGGTCTCAGGCTGCGTCAAGTCCATCCCCACCATCAGGGGCCCTGGTGAAGGGTAGCCTGGGGCTTAGACTCCGCGCCCTGAGGGACTCTGGTCTGTGGGTAGTGGCTGTCGTCAGTCGCAGCGTGACCGTAGTACCATAGGCCTGCCTGCCCATTCCAGTTCCTAGCCTTGCCCTGACATTACACAAGTGCCATGAATCCTGACGGTGCAGGTACGCCTTCGATCCCTATGTTACTCGCCAGACTTGACCAACAGGATCGCTTGTTGGATCAGTTCGCTCAGGCGTTGCAGGCTCTGCTTGCACGCACAGCGCACCTTACCCCTGGGGCTATTAGGTCAGTTGTTACTCCGGTGGACTCTCCCACTGTTGCTCCGGTTGTTGCACCTACCTCTGCATCTGTTGCGGTACCCCAGAGGTATGACTGGTTCTGCCCCTCTTCCTCAGCGCTTTGGGGGGGAACCGAGTCAGTGTCGTGGTTTTCTTAACCAAGTGGGGATTTACTTTGAATTAATACCTCACGCCTTCCCTACTGAGAGGGCGAAAGTGGGCTTCCTAATCTCGCTGCTCTCTGATAGGGGCCTTGGCCTGGGCTAATCCCTTATGGGAGAGGAATGACCCGGTGATTCACGTGTTTACCCGTTTCGTTGCCTCCTTCCGTACGGTATTCGACGTACCCGCCCGCTCGCTCCGCTTCTGCTGCCAAATTGCTCATGTCCATGCATCAGGGTTCACGAACCGTTGCCGAGTACGCCATCGAATTTCGTACTTTGGCGGCAGAGGTGGGTTGGAACAATGAGGCTCTGGTGGCTGCTTTCTCTCATGGTCTCTCTGGATGCGTTGAAGGACGAGATCGCAGCTAAAGAACTGCCTGTGGAGTTAGAGGCACTCATCTCCTTCCTAATCTTGATTGACACCAGGCTCAGAGAGAGGCCTTCATTTAAGGAGCGGCTGCGGAGGCCTCCTAACCATTTGGCGCCTACGTTTTCTGTCCCACCCCGTGCCTCCCTCTCCTCCCACGCCTCCTGGGGATGGTTTGTCTGGTAGTGAGCCCATGCAGCTGGGGTTTGCTCGCCTTTCCGAGGGGGAGCGGGCCTCTCGGCGTCGGGAGGGTCGCTGCCTGTACTGTGGACTCGGGGGGCATTTTCGGCAGTCCTGTCCGGCTCCGTCCGGGAAACGCCCGCACCTGAGATCCTGTCGGGGGCAGATCTTGGGTGGAGTTTCCTCGTCCCCGGTTTCCCGTAAAGATAAACCGCTTATCACCGTTGTCCTCTCTTGGGCAGGAGGCTCGTGACGGCCCAGGCGCTGGTAGACTCTGGGGCAGGCGGTTTGTTTATGGACAGTTCGTTTGCGGCCCAGTACTCCATTCCTCTGCAGGCTCGAGAGACTCCATTGGTTCTCGAGGCGATAGATGGCAGGCCCTTGCAGCCATCGCAGGTTACCCACGAGACCCTGCCGGTGGAGGTAGCTATTGGGGCTGTTCACAGGGAATTGGCCTGTTTCCAGGTAATTTCTTCCCCGCACTACTCCGTGGTTTTGGGCTATCCCTGGCTTCAGAGGCACAATCCGACCTTTGATTGGCGATCGGCCGAGATTCTCTCATGGTCACCACGGTGTGGGGCTGGTTGCATCCGTGGTCCGGTTAAGGTGCTGTGCACCTCCTCGGACTCTGTGCTGCCCACTGAATATGGGGAGTACCTGGACGTGTTTGACAAGGTGCGCGCCGGTGCCCTGCCTCCTCATCATCATCCATACGATTGTGCCATAACCTTACAAACTGGTGCTACTCCTCCGCGTGGCAGGGTGTATCCTCTTTCGGTGGCAGAGAATCAGGCCATGGAGGAATACGTTGCGGATGCGCTTTCCCGGGGGCACATTCGCAAGTCTACGTCTCCAGCAGGAGCTGGGTTTTTTTTTGTGAAAAAGAAGGGAGGTGAGCTGAGACCCCTGCATTGATTTTAGGGGTCTCAATCGGATCACGATTAAAAATGCTTATCCTATTCCGTTGATCACCGAGTTGTTTGAGACCGCCTCAAGGGAGCAACGGTCTTTACTAAGCTCGACCTTAGGGCTGCCTACAACCTTGTACGGATCAAGGAGGGCGATGAGTGGAAGACCGCGTTCAACACCAGAACCGGCCAACTATGAATACCTGGTTATGCCCTTCGGGTTGTGTAAACGCACCCGCGGTCTTTCAGGAGTTTATTAACGATGTTGTCTTACGTGACTTGTTGCAGCAGTGCGTGGTGGTTTACTTGGACGACATCCTGGTTTACTCTGCGTCTATGGAGACTCATATCCAGGATGTTAAGCGGGTGCTGCAACGGTTACGTGAAAACGAGCTTTTCTGTAAGCTCGAGAAGTGTGAATTTCACCAATCCCAGGTTGCCTTTTTAGGCTACATCATTTCCCCCGATGGGTTTTTCTATGGACCCTGAGAAGGTTTCAGCGGTTCTGCAGTGGCCTCGTCCCAGTGGTCTTCGGTCCATTCAGCGCTTTTTGGGATTTGCCAACTATTATCGGAAGTTTATCAGGAACTTTTCCACATTGGCAAAGCCTCTCTCAGATCTGACCAAGAAGGGCAGTAACCCTCACGAGTGGTCACCCGAGGCCATCTCAGCTTTCAAGGCTCTGAAAGCCGCCTTCACTTCGGCCCCAATTCTGTCTCATCCCAATCCTGGGTTGCCTTTTGTTCTCGAGGTTGATGCATCTGAGACAGGAGTAGGTGCCCTCTTGTCCCAGCGACGGTCACCCGAGGGACCCCTACTTCCTTGTGGGTTCTACTCCAAGAAGCTTTCCTCTGCAGAGTGCAACTACCAGATTGGAGACAGGGAGTTGTTGGCCATTATTCTGGCTCTCAAGGAATGGAGGCACCTGCTTGAGGGTTCTGTGGTCCCGGTCCTAGTTCTCACTGACCACAAGAACCTCACATATCTCTCGGAGGCTAAGAGGTTGACACCCCGTCAGGCCAGGTGGGCTCTGTTTTTGTCACGTTTTAACTATGTGGTCTCTTACTTGCCTGGTTCCAAGAATGTCAGGGCTGATGCCTTGTCGCGGCAATACTCTGAGCTGTCCAGGGAGGACACTGAGCCGACCTCGGTCATTCCTCCTAACCAGATCCTGGCTGCCATTCGTACCAACCTGACTTCTCCCCTTGGGGAGCAGATTTTGGCAGCTCAAACTAACGCTCCCCCCTGAGAGACCTGCTGGAAGATGTTTTGTACCTGAGGGATTGCGTACCCGCTTGCTACGTACCTACCATAATGCCAAGACTGCCGGTCATCCTGGTAGGAACCAATTGTCCTGGGTCGTTTCTCGGTTATTCTGGTGGCCATCTCTCCGTTCTGACATCGCCTCATATGTAGCAGCTTGTTCGGTCTGTGCCCAGAATAAATCTCCTCGGCACCTTCCATTGGGCCTTCTGCAACCCATTCCCAATGGGGAGCGTCCCTGGTCACACCTGGGAATGGATTTTATTGTGGATCTTCCTGCGTCTCAAGGTCATACGGTCATTCTTATGGTGATCGATCGTTTTTCTAAGATGTGCCATTGCGTTCCATTCAAGAAATTGCCGACTGCACAGGAACTGGCTACGGTTTTCGCCAAGGAGATCTTTCGCTTGCACGGGTTGCCCAAGGTGATTGTCTCGGACCGTGGGAGCCAGTTTGTGTCCAGGTTCTGGCGCGCCTTCTGCTCCCAGTTGGGTATCGAGCTTTCCTTCTCTTCGGCCTACCACCCTCAGTCCAATGGGGCTGCGGAGCGTTCCAACCAGGCCCTGGAACAATTCCTTCGTTGCTATATATCGGATCATCAGGACAACTGGGCCGATCTCCTGCCATGGGCAGAGTTTGCGAGGAACTCGGCTGTCAACTCCTCCTCTGGGATGTCCCCCTTCATGGCCAACTATGGGTTCCAACCCGCTGTATTGCCTGAGTTGTTCTCTCCACAGGACATTCCGGCTGTGGATAACCACCTGGCTGCTCTGCGCTCCTCATGGGGGCAGATTCAGAGGTCCTTGAAGGACTCGGCACAGCGCCAGAAGCTCCAGGCTGATCGTAGACGGTTGCCCGCTCCCTCATACCAGGTCGGAGATCGGGTGTGGTTGTCCACTCGCAACCTCAAGCTTCGGGTGCCCACACCAAAGCTGGCCCCCTGTTTTGTTGGTCCTTTCCGCATTCTTCGCAGGGTGAACCCGGTGCCTATGCCCTTGCTCTTCCTCCTGGGATGCACATCTCCAATGTCTTCCACGTATCCCTGTTGAAACCTCTGATCTGTAATCGCTTTACTGCCTCTCTGCCTCGTCCTCGTCCTATCAGGGTCGACGGTCATGAGGAGTATGAGGTGAGCCGCATCTTGGATTCTCGGTTGGTCCGCGGTCGGGTACAGTTTTTGGTCCATTGGCGTGGTTATGGTCCCGAGGAACGTTCCTGGGTTCCTTCCGCGGATGTTCATGCTCCTGCCCTCCTCCGCGCTTTTCACGCCCGATTTCCTCAGAAACCTTTTGTGGAGCCACGGAGGGGGAGGGGCCCTTGAGGAGGAGGTACTGTCAAGGTCCTACCTTTCTTCAGAGCTTGTGCATCTCCATGAGCTGGCCTCCATCTTGGTTTTCTGCAAAGCATGGTGGGAACCTTTATGCCTTCAGGCTTCTGCGGCTCCTCCTCAGAAGGGTGTGGTTGAGCACATTTAAACCTGCTGTCTGCAAGTGTGCTCTGCACTTGTGTCCTGTATGTTGCCCTGTTGCAAGCTCTTGTGTTGTTCCCATTGCTCCCCTGGTAACCGACTCGGCTTGGACAAGACTACTCTCTGCATTAACCCTTTATCTGACCTCCCGTTGTTGAACCCGGCCCGTGACCTGAGTATTCTTTGCCTACCGTCTAGTACTGTCTGCTCCGTTGTTATTGACCCGGCTTGTCTGACTACTCTACTCGTGATCCCATCTAGCTCCCACCAGCTGTACGCCATTGGCGGCAGTCGTTATCGCAGCTGGGGTCACTCGGGGGCCGCGACCTGGTCTCAGGCTGCGTCAAGTCCATCCCCACCATCAGGGGCCCTGGTGAAGGGTAGCCTGGGGCTTAGACTCCGCGCCCTGAGGGACTCTGGTCTGTGGGTAGTGGCTGTCGTCAGTCGCAGCGTGACCGTACCATAGGCCTGCCTGCCCATTCCAGCGTTCCTGCCCTGACAGGCCCATAGTACCAGCGGGACAATGTCAGGACCCATAGTACCAGCGGTACAATGTCAGGGCCCATAGCACCAGCAGGGCAATGTCAGGGCCCCAGTACAACTTCTTATTCCTTGCATGTACATAATCCCATCCCTCCCCTCTATCTCACTGTCCCCCATCTGTCCATCTATGTCTGGAGACACCATACACCCCCATCCCATCTAGTTCCCCCAGTAAAATCTATTACCAGCTACCTCTGAGGATAAAATATATAGAGGGGGGAGGATACAACACAGAGGGAGGGGTGAGGGGGGGGAATACAACACAGAGGGAGGGGTGAGGGGGGGATATAACATAGAGGGGGGTGAGGATACAACATAGAGGGAGGGGGGGGAATACAACACAGAGGGAGGGGTGAGGGGGGGATATAACATAGAGGGGGGGTGAGGATACAACATAGAGGGAGGGGTGAGGGGGGGATACAACATAGAGGGAGGGGTGAGGGGGGGGATACAACATAGAGGGAGGGGTGAGGGGGGGATACAACATAGAGGGAGGGGTGAGGGGGGGGATACAACATAGAGGGAGGGGTGAGGGGGGGATATAACATAGAGAGGGCTGAGGATACAACATAGAGGGGGGTGAGGGGGATACACAAAATAGAGGGGGATACAATACAGAGGGGGTGGTGAGGAGGGTACAATACAGAGGGGGGTGAGGAGGGTACAATACAGAGGGGGGTGAGGGGGGTACAATACAGAGGGGGGTACAATACAGAATGGGGGAGGGGGGTAAAATACAGAGGGGGTGAGGGGGGTAAAATACAGAGGGGGGTACAATATAGAGAAGGTGAGGAGGGTACAATACAGAGGGGGGTGAGGAGGGTACAATACAGAGGGAAGTGAGGGGGGGATACAATACAGAGGGAAGTGAGGATGGTACAATATAGAGGGGGGGGGGTGAGGAGGATACAGTATAGAGGGGGGGTGAGGGGGGTACAGTATAGAGGGAGGCGAGGATGGTACAATATAGAGAGGGGGTGAGGAGGATACAGTATAGAGGGAGGTGAGGAGCAGAGAGTGAAAAGAGCGGACATAAAATACATTATTACCTCAGGCTCCATCCTCCTCAGCCACACCCAGAGAACACCACGCCCGTCCCGCCATTATCACTTCCCCGCTAAATTCACAGAGCAACTTCCGGGGGTGGGGCACAAGGAGATGACGTCAACCTGCATGGTATCCGGTGTAGCGGCAAGTCCGATTTTTGCGGCTGCGCCCCCTACCTTCTGATTTGCTGCTCTCCGCCCCCATCTAGAACCATCCATTATTCATTTGTTACCTATATACCCAACGATAAATAATAGACTAGAGATGATCCAATCAGAAGATAGGGGGAGCCGCACAACCCCGGCGGACATGAAGGGAATAATGAAATTCTCTGTATTATCCTCAGTACAATGGCGGCCTGACAGACGTGTGTGATCAGAGATACATATAAAGATATCGTATACAAACTAATATATGACCAACCTACTGCGCATGTCCGGGCCGCCATCCTTGCCAGGTACAAAGCTTCCATGGTCTTCAAGAAGATGGTGGCCACTGAAGACAGATCGAGGTGAACAACCTCCTCCACATATCTGTTTGCACTGTAGAAAATGAAGAAACTGCAGAGAAATCCTTCTTTCCCGGCAGATTGTATCGGGGGGAATAATATTCTGTCAGAACTCTGGCAGTCATACCAGGCTCAGCCAGCAGAAGGCAGCGCAGTCCTGACATGTAGAGTGCTTAGAAATACAAAGTACTACCACATCCATCCACAAGGCGGCAGCAGAGTACCGGCTATATTCTGTTTATAGAAAAATCAATGAGAGCGCTTCCAGGATCAGCCAGCAGATGGCAGTACAATAATGTCATATCATGTGCTAACAGATCAATCCACAAGGCGGCGACAAAGTACCTGTAATATTCTGGTATAGAATATGCTGCTGAGCGCTTCCAGAAACGGCCAGCAGATGGCAACTTAGTAACTATGACGTACGGCGCATGCCCAATCTGGCGCCATTATATAGTGGAAAATTGTTTAAAACTTCGAGAAAATGGCGATCACGGCAGACGGAAATGTTTTGTGTCCTGGTAGAGCAGCTGCCATTTTTTACAGTCTTCAAAAATATGGCCGCCTTCACAGACATTCTTCTCTTACGGATTCTCTCCAGTTTTCGGCATTATTTTGGATAAGACAAACAAATGAGGCGATTGGACACAGATGGAGTGCTGAGCAAACTGCTAGAAACTGCACTTAGATATACAAGCGCGGGAAAATGTTACTAGGCCCCGCCCCTCACCATAACTATTAGATAATTAACGTATTTTGACTTAGACGACATTTTGCTTTGGGGAAACAGAAGCGATCCTTCACACCACGACCCCGGAGATAGAAATAGTGGGATCTGTAGAACGACACGATCGACTTTTGTAGAGGATCTCCTCGTTCTATATTTTATATAAGGAAATAAAATCGTGGAGAAACTTAAGCTGAGACATGTCCACTGTAGCCGCCATCTTATTGAGGACCAAAATGGCGGCTTGGGCATGCGCAGTAGCATTAAGATAATCAGTGCCGCCGCCCTGTGGCCACAATTAGTATGAGACTCCTTAGATTAATTACAATAAAACCGCGTTGCCTCCTTGTGGATGATCCTGGTATGACACCCATAATATTACCGACACTCTGCTGCCTCCTTGTGGATAATCCTGGTATGACACCCATAATATTACCGACACTCTAATGCCTGCTTGTGGATGATCTAAGTATGACAGCCATAATATTACTGACACTCTTCTGCCTCCTTGTGGATGATCCTGGTATGACACCCATAATATTACCGACACTCTAATGCCTCCTTGTGGATGATCCTGGTATGACACCCATAATATGAACGACACTCTAGTGCCTCCTTGTGGATGATCTAAGTATGACACCCATAATATTACCAACACTCTGCTGCCTCTTTGTGGATGATCTGAGTATGACACCCATAATATTACTGACACACTGCTGCCTCCTTGTGGATGATCTAAGTATGACACCCATAATATTACCGACACTCTAGTGCCTCCTTGTTGATGATCTGAGTATGACACCCATAATATTACCGACACTCTAGTGCCTCCTTGTGGATGATCTAAGTATGACACCCATAATATTACTGACACTCTTCTGCCTCTTTGTGGATGATCTGAGTATGACACCCATAATATTACCGACACTCTAATGCCTCCCTGTGGATGATCCTGGTATGACACCCATAATATTACCGACACTCTGCTGCCTCCTTGTGGATGATCCTGGTATGACACCCATAATATGACCGACACTCTGCTGCCTCCTTGTGGATGATCCTGGTATGACACCCATAATATTACCGACACTCTGCTGCCTCCTTGTGGATGATCCTGGTATGACACCCATAATATTACCGACACTGCTGCCTCCTTGTGGATTATTCGGGTATGACTCCCATAATATTTCCGACACTCTGCTGCATCCTTGTGGATGATCCTGGCATGACTCCCCTGTGTTACTATACACATAATATTACCTATACTCTGCTGCCTCCTTGTAGATGATCTAAGTATGACACCCATAATATTACTGACACTCTTCTGCCTCCTTGTGGATGATCTGAGTATGACACCCATAATATTACCGACACTCTGCTGCCTCCTTGTGGATGATCCTGGTATGGCACCCATAATATTATCAACACTCTAGTGCCTCCTTGTGGATGATCTAAGAGCCATTAGAGCCTCTAGATCTCTAATACCTGATAATATATTTACACAAGTTAATGAGACGGAAGATCTCAGGGGGTTGTTCATTCACTTGCATAATCTCACTACTTCTGAAATTAAGACCATTTGGGATATTTCCTTTCTTGAGAAATATGTTAAAGAACAAATGGTCCCCAGATCTCTCAGATGGGATATTTCCCCTGACACCGATGATACTTCATCATTGTTGGAATGGTATCATTATTTCAACACGGTTGGTATTGATTTGCTCAAATTTCTAATCGTTAGGAAAAAGAAAAAAATTATTTATTTGGATAAAGAGATTAATTTGGGGAAAGATAAACTCACCCCCTATAAAACAAATGGGGATTATATCACTGAATCCAATAAGTTAAAAAAACACTTGGAAAATGTTGATCTGGAGCAAAAAAATAAAAAAAGAAAGAAAGATAGTAGAGACCTGGCTGACTATCAAACACAACAGGTGTTCAAATGGCAAACTTTGGACACCAGCAATATAGCAGGCAGTAGTGGATCTTATCCACCCCCTACCCAAGCTCACAAACTAGGTCAGCAAAACCTCACAAATTTACAGGGTAAGGCCAGACCTCCCAATCCTAATCAAGTTGGATACAATATTACCACTCAGAATAAATTCCAACCATTATCTGAATTATCTGATAAGAATATTGGCTCCAGGGATAATAGATGGCATCCAAATGCTCATCCTAAACCTGGAAACCCTGTTTCACATAATACCCACCACAAACCTAATAAACGTAAGTCTCAGCACAAGAACAATCATTATCAGGGCTCTGCCCACCCGCAGAGGAATCCTTCTCACAATCCGAGGGATTACCATTATCACAATCCCCCACAACAAGGGTACTATAGAGATTATTATCCTAGTGACTACCAAAACCAATATTGGAGACCACCATATAATGATTATTATGCACCCCCTACCCCTAGAACCCCTGATACCCGTCCTAATAACAGCCATCATTTTTTAGAGAGGGGCAGGGTACGAAAACGAAGCGACAACATAGAGGTAAGAGGGGAGGGAGGAGAATCAATAGATCCAACAAAACGAAGGAGAACATGATAGGGAAGGGCATCTTCAATCTCAGTGCAACTTCCCTTTCTGACAATGAACTAAGTCTCCTGGATAAAGGGTTGAAATTTGCCCCTGCCAGGTCTATGAACAAATTTCAGGCCTTTATTGACATTCAAAAATTCGCGAGAAAGTTATTTATTAAAAGGTATTTTTTGAATAACCCTATCACCAAACATCCTTCCGGTCAATACACTTCCCTTTCCAATGCATCCATTTTCAATCCCCCACCACAGAGTAACTCAGCTGTGGGTTTATTTAAAGACCAAGTACTGAAAGATTTAAAAAATCTTCCTACTAAGAGAATATATAAAGATCCTAAAACGGATACAGCGATCAAATCCCTTCTGGAGAAAAAAGATCTTGTAGTGAGACCAGCGGATAAGGGGGGTGGGGTAGTGATTTTAAATAAGAGTGACTACACAGCAGAAGTATATAATATCCTTGAGGATACGTCAACGTATCAACTGCTCCATAAAGATCCCTTACCGGAATATAAACGCACCCTTAAGACCATTATTAAAAATGGATATGACAGATTAATCGTCAATAAAAAAGAGAAGGAATTCTTGTGTCCTAAGGCCCCTCATCTGCCGGTCTTGTATATATTGCCCAAAGTGCACAAAAATCCATTAAAACCCCCGGGCAGACCGATAGTGAGTGGGATCGATTCACTCTGTTCGAGAATAGGTGCTTACATTGACCAGCATCTACAACCATTAGTACTTCATACCCCATCTTATTTAAGAGACACTAAGCATGTCCTTAATTCCATCAAAGATATCTCTATCCCTCCATCTGCTTTTTTGGTGACAGCGGATGTTGAGGCGTTGTATAGTAACATTAATCATAGAGATGGGATGATAGTTGCTAAACACTATCTCACACATGAGAGTTCATTACTGCCTCCACATATTGATTTTATATTAGAACTTTTGAATTTTGCCATGTCAAAAAATTATATGTGGTTTGACATAAATTATTATCTGCAGGTTAAGGGGGTTGCCATGGGGGCAAAGTTTGCCCCCAGCCTGGCCAATCTGTTCATGTCCTACTGGGAGGAGGATAATATTTACGCTATGGACTGGCCTGAATTACTTTTTCATAAGCGGTACATTGATGATGTGCTTCTATTTTGGAATGGCACGGAACAGTCCCTTATTAATTTTTTTACCACTCTCAACAACTACACAGTGAACATTAAATTGTCATGAAACTATAGCAACATTGAAATTGATTTTTTAGATCTCACTTTATTAAATTCTGATGGGCACATTACTACCAAATCCTTTTTTAAGTCTACTGATCATAATAGTTTCATCCCCCTTGGAAGCTGTCACCACCCTAGTTGGTTGGCAGGTATACCGAAAGGAAAATTCCTCAGACTTAGGAGAAACTGCACTAGTATTGACACTTACCATACACAGGCCAACATTCTTAAAGAAAGATTCCTTGAAAAAGGTTATGATAGGGAGAGTTTGAATGACATTATGGAATTAATAGCCAACACGGATAGACAGGAGTTATTAAGTACTCAAACTAAACCACCCAAAAATCTGGTTTGTCCATTTATTACGACATTTTCGGTTCAACACAGATCCATAAAACACATAATCACTAAAAACTGGGGGATCTTGAAGGCTGATGCCACCCTTGCTAAGGTACTTCCGGAGAAACCTGAAGTTATTTTCCATAAATCATCCACCTTGCGGGACAAAATAGCCCCAATGTTGTTACCATGCCCATACCACCTCCCACTTTGTTTAATTACACGGGTTTTTTACCCATGTAACAAATGTATCGCCTGCAAGTGCAATGGTGTGAGGAAAAAGAAGGATAGATACTTTTACCTCTAACCACACTAAGAGATCATACAATATTGATAAATTTATTTGCTGCAATAGCAGATATGTCGTTTATTTACTAGAATGCCCCTGCCTTAAGCAATACATTGGAAGGACAACCAGGCGACTTAGGGATCGCCTTCGGGAGCATGTCAACAACATAAAGAAGGGGTACAAGGAACATTCCTTGTCCCTCCATTACAGGAAACACCATCATAGAGACCCCACTAGTCTGAGATTTGTTGGCATTGATATTGTAACTTCACACTGGAGAGGAACCTTTAAGACTAGGGCCGTCTCACAATTAGAGACAAAACACATTTTTGAATTGGACACCTTTATATCCTGCAGGTTTTGAACATCGAACTGGGATGTCAATTGTTACATTGACAATAGCTAAGCCTGTGATGCTCAGCTAACACGTTGATAATACCTCTTATCATAAGAATTATCTCCACACGTTGGCGGGATATTGACTTTCATTGATATTTCATTTTCCTTTTATATATAGCTTCGTTTAGCTGCAATACTTATACACATAAAAAACTTACGATGGGTTAAGAGAGGGACTGGATTAGACACACATTTCCAGGGTTTCTCTGTATTTAAATGGGACAGTGTAATTAATACGTTTTCTGCCATTTGTTATATGTGTTTATATGAGACACTAGCCTCGATTTCGTAGTAGGCCTTTCCATATTCATTGGGCCAGTGCCAATTAGCATCATGATTTTTCCTCATTTTTATGAACCTTTTATATGATATAAAACGGTTATGTTATATGCGTTTATTAGTTTGTATTTTAAATTTTTGTTGTTTTAATTACACATGGGTTTTGATTCTCCCTGATCAATCCCCCATGTGACGATTTTTAAACGACCCTATTAAAATGCCATTTTAGCCATGTTGCCTTCAGACCCTGCATATAGGAATAATTCCTATGTATACGGCTTGATATTTTATATGATCAGTATATTAATTTTTAACCATTAGGCGGCAGCAGAGTACAGACTATATTCTGTTTATAGAAAAATCAATGAGAGCGCTTCCAGGATCAGCCAGCAGATGGCAGTACAATAATGTCATATCATGTGCTATGAACAGATCAATCCACAAGGCGGCGACAAAGTACCTGTAATATTCATGGTATTGAATTATGTGGCTTGAGCGCTTCCAGGAAACGTCCAGCAGATGGCAACTTAGTTAACTGTATGAGGTACGGAGCGCATGCCCAATCTGGCGCCATTCTATAGTGGAAAAATTGTTTAAAAACTTCCGAGAAAATGGCGATCACGGCAGAACGGAAAATGTTGTGTGTCCATGTTAGAGCAGGCTGCCATTTTCTACAGTCATTCAAAAATATGGCCGCCATCGCAGACAATTCTTCACCTTTACGATTCTCGCACATTTTTTTCGGTATTCAATTTAGGATAAGACCAAACAACTGAGGCGATGGGACACAGTTGGTAGCGCTGAGCAAAATCTGCTTGAAACTGCACCTTAGATATACAAGCGCGGGAAAATGTTAACTAGGCCCGCCCTCACCATATAACTATTAGATAATTATCGTATTTTGACTTAGACGACCATTTTGCTTTGGGGAAACAGATCGATCCTTCACACCCCGACCCGGAGAGTAGAAAATAGTGGGTATCTGTCGAACGACACGATCGATTTCTGTAGAGGACTCTCCTCCGTTCTATATTTTATATAAGGAAATATAAATCGTGAGAGAAAACTTAAGCTGAGATATGTCCGCTGTAGGGGCCGCCATTTATTGAGGACCCAAAAAAGGGGCTTTGGGGAAAAGCCGAAATAGCTTAAGGATAAACATTTCTG
>CATNWA010003523.1:0-18256 GCA_951230385.1 Staurois parvus | reverse complement strand
ACTCAAGCACTTCTGCCAGATCGATTCCACATATCTCGGAAAATGCCGAGCTGCGAGTAGGGTACAGGGGTGATCTGCTGGCAGGGTACAGGAGTGAGCTGGGGGTAGGTACAAAGGTGAGCGGTGGACAGGGGTAAAGATGTGAGCTGCGAGCAGGGTATAGGGTGTGAGCGATGGAAAGGGGTACAGAGGTGAACTGTGGGTAGGGTACAGGGGTGAGCTGTGGCAGGGGTACAGAGGTGAGCTGCAGCCAGGGTATTGGGGTGAGCTGCGGGCAGGGTATTGGGGTGAGAGGTGGACAGGGGTACTGAGGTGAGCTGAGGGCAGGTTACAGAGGTGAGCTGAGGGCAGGTTACAGATATGAACTATGGGCAGGGTACTAGGGTGAGCAGTGGACAGGGGTACAGGGTGAGCCGTAGACAGGGTACAGAGTTGAGCTGTGGGTAGGGTACAGAGGTGAACTGTGGACAGGGTATGGGGTGAGCTTTGGCAGGGGTACAGAGGTGAGCTTTGGAGAGAGTACAGAAGTGAACTGTGGTCATGGTACAGGGGTGAGCTGTGGGCAGGGGTACAGAGGTAAGCTTTGGAGAAGGGTACAGAAGTGAGCTGTGGGCTGGGGTACAGGGGTGAGCTTTGGACAGAGATATAGAGGTGAGCTTTGGAGAGGGATACAGGGGTGAGCTTTGGACAAAGATATAGAGGTGAGCTTTGGAGAGAGGGATACAGGGGTGAGCTGTGGACAGGCGTGAGCTTTGAACAGTGGTACAGAGGAGAGCTTTGGACATGGGGGAGAGGTGAGCAGTGGATAGGAGCAGGGGCGGACTGACAACAGATGGGGCCCCCCGGGCAATAGGGGATCATGGGGCCCCTGTGTCCTTGCCCAAACTCAAAAAAGCCTATGAAAAAGGTACCAAGGGCATCTCATGGGGTTTCCAAATGGTGGTCAGTCCGCCCCTGGATAGGAGGTGCATAGGTGAGTGATGGGTTTTTGCTTTTTTAGGGAATAAAAGTTGTAAAGTTTTCACTGGGGAAGATTTTTATTTGGTAGGCAGGGACAGCATACATACAGTATAGCAGGACTTGAAAAAGCCGCTCGCCAAATGCGAGGAGAAATTCCTCTGTGGTGAGCGGCGAGCACAGATGAAGCTTGGAGCGACTGCACCTGCGCTCCAAGCCTCATTGTGAAGCTGAGTTCCGGATTCCAACTTCCGGTTTCCGGCTTCTGCGGCACCACCGACGAGGGACAAGGACAAGTGTCTCTCTCCTCCGCTGAGAGGAGACACCCTCTCCACCGCCGCGGGGGACTCTGATGGACAGTAACATGTCCTATCACTATAATGGAGTACGGGGGAGCTGGGCTATACATTACTGTATACATGTCATATCACTATAATGGAGTACAGGGGAGCCTTGGGATTACGTGGAGTTTTGCATGAATTGGGCATAAAATGTGCTTTGAACGTCATCTAAGTCACAACAATAGAAGAACACAGTCTGCTGAACATAATACTACACAAACATTAGATGTTGCCATGGTTTAATTGCACATAACATGTAAACATTCACAGTGCAGAGAGGAAAAAGTATGTGAGGCCCTAGCTTAATGACTTCTCCCAGAGCTAATTGGAGCCAGGAGTGAGCCAACCTTGACTCCAATCAGTGTGATGATATTGGATGTGTTGCTGACAGCTGTCCTGCCCTTAAAAAACACACACCTGTTTTGGGTTTACTGGTTTCAAGAAGCACTGTCTGATGTGAACCATGCCTCGCAGAAAAGAGCTCTCAGAAGACCTATGATCAAGAATTGTTGACTTGCATGAAGCTGGAAAGGGTTACAAAAGTATCTCCAAAAGCCTTGATGTTCATGTGTCCACGGTAAGACAGACTGTCTACAAATGGGGAAAGCTTAGCACTGTTGCTACTCTCCCTAGGCGTGGTTGTCCTGTAAAAATTACTGCAAAAGCACAGCGCAGAATGCTGCATGAGGTAAAGAAGAATCCCAGAGTGTCAGCTAAAGACCTACAAAAATCTCTGGCACATGCTAACATTTTTGTTGACACATCTACAATAAGGAAAACATTAAACAAGAATGGAGTACATGGGAGGACACCACGGAGGAAGCCATTGCTGTCCAAAAAGAATATTGCAGCACGTTTGAAGTTTGCAAAAGAGCACCTGGATGTTCCACAGCACTACTGGCAAAATATACTGTGGACAGATGAAACCAAGATTGAGTTGTTTGGGAAGAACACGCAACACTATGTGTGGAGAAAAAAAGGCACAGCACACCAACATCAAAACCTCATCCCAACTGTAAAACATGGCGGAGGGAGCATCATGGTTTGGGGCTGCTTTGCTGCCTCAGGGCCTGGACGGATTGTTGTCATTGATGGGAAAATGAATTCCAGAGTTTATCAAGACATTTTGCAGGAAAATGTACGACCATCTGTCTGCCAACTGAAGCACCGCAGAGGATGGGTGATTCAACAGGACAATGACCCAAAGCATACAAGTAATTCAACAAAACAATGGCTGCAACAGTACAGAATACACCTTCTGGAGTGGCCCAGTCAGAGTCCTGACCTCAACCCGATTGAAATGCTGTGGCATGACCTTAAGAGAGCGATTCACACCAGACATCCCAATAATATTGCTACACTGAAACAGTTTTGTGAAGAGGAGTCGTCCAAAATTACTCCAGATCGTTGTGCAGGTCTGATCTGCAACTACAGGAAACGTTTGGTTGAGGTTATTGCTGCCAAAGGAGGGTCAACCAGTTATTAAGTCCAAAGGTTCACATACTTTTTCCTCCCTGCACTGTGAATGTTTACATGTTATGTGCAATTAAACCATGGCAACATCTAATGTTTGTGTAGTATTATGTTCAGCAGACTGTGTTCTTCTATTGTGATTGTGACTTAGATGACGTTCAGAGCACATTTTATGCCCAATTCATGCAAAACTCCACGTAATCCCAAGGGGTTCACATACTTTTTCTTGCAACTGTACATGTCATATCACTATAATGGAGTACAGGGGAGCCGGGATATACATTACTGTATACATGCCATATCACTATTATGGAGTACAGGGGAGGGGGGATATACATTACTGTATACATGTCATATCACTATAATGGAGTACAGGGAGGGGGGATATACATTACTGTATACATGCCATATCACTATTATGGAGTACAGGGGAGGGGGGATATACATTACTGTATACATGTCATATCACTATAATGGAGTACAGGGGAGGGGGGGATATACATTACTGTATACATGTCATATCACTATAATGGAGTACAGGGGAGGGGGGATATACATTACTGTATACATGTCATATCACTATAATGGAGTACAGGGGAGCTGGGATATACATTACTGTATACATGTCATATCACTATAATGGAGTACAGGGGAGCTGGGATATACATTACTGTATACATGTCCTCTATAATGAGTACAGGGGATATCACTATAATGGAGTACAGGGGAGCGGGGATATACATTACTGTATACATGTCATATCACTATAATGGAGTACAGGGAGGGGGGATATACATTACTGTATACACGTCATATCACTATAACGGAGTACAGGGGAGGGGGGATATACATTACTGTATACATGTCATATCACTATAACGGAGTACAGGGGAGGGGGGATATACATTACTGTATACATGTCATATCACTATAACGGAGTACAGGGGAGGGGGGATATACATTACTGTGTACACGTCATATCACTATAACGGAGTACAGGGGAGGGGGGATATACATTACTGTGTACATGTCATATCACTATAACGGAGTACAGGGGAGGGGGGGATATACATTACTGTATACATGTCATATCACTATAACGGAGTACAGGGGAGGGGGATATACATTACTGTATACATGTCATATCACTATAACGGAGTACAGGGGAGGGGGATATACATTACTGTGTACATGTCATATCACTATAACGGAGTACAGGGGAGGGGGATATACATTACTGTATACATGTCATATCACTATAATGGAGTACTGGGGAGGGGGGATTTATACATTACTGTATACATGTCATATCACTATAATGGAGTACAGGGGAGGGGGGGATATACATTACATGTCATATCACTGTGGAGTACAGGGGAGGGGGGGGATGGGGATTATACATGTCATATCACTATAATGGAGTACAGGGGAGGGGGGATATACATTACTGTGTTACATGTCATATCACTATAATGGAGTACAGGGGAGGGGGGGATATACATTACTGTATACATGTCATATCACTATAATGGAGTACAGGGGAGGGGGGGATATACATTACTGTGTTCATGTCATATCACTATAATGGAGTACAGGGGAGGGGGGATATACATTACTGTATACATGTCATATCACTATAATGGAGTACAGGGGAGGGGGATATACATTTACTGTATACATGTCATATCACTATAATGGAGTACAGGGGGGGGGATATACATTACTGTATACATGTCATATCACTATAATAGAGTACAGGGGAGGGGGGATATACATACTGTATACATGTCCTATCACTAATAGAGTAATGGAGTACAGGGAGTACTGGGAGGGGGTATACATTACTGTATACATGTCATATCACTATAATGGAGTACAGGGGAGGGGGGATATACATACTGTATACATGCCATATCACTATAATGGAGTACAGGGGAGCTGGGATATACATTACTGTATACATGTCATATCACTATAATGGAGTACAGGGGAGCTGGGATATACATTACTGTATACATGTCATATCACTATAATGGAGTACAGGGGAGGGGGGATATACATTACTGTATACATGTCATATCACTATAATGGAGTACAGGGGAGGGGGGATATATACATTACTGTGTACATGCCATATCACTATAATGGAGTACAGGGGAGGGGGGATATACATTACTGTATACATGTCCTTTCACTATAATGGAGTACAGGGGAGGGGGGGATATACATTACTGTATACATGTCCTATCACTATAATGGAGTACAGGGGAGCTGGGATATACATACTGTATACATTTCTATCACTATAATGGAGTACAGGGGAGCTGGGATATACATTACTGTGTACAGTTTTATATTTCGGACTATTTATTCTAAAGAAAAATGTAATTTCATAAGCTTTAAGGGGGTGTGGTTGGGGTGGGGCAGGGGTGGGGTTGGAGGTGGGCCTGGGCAAGGTTGGGTGGGGCAACTGGTGGCGAGTAAGTTTTGTGACCGGCTAGTAGGTCTGGACTCGAAATTTAAACCTCTGCAGTATAGCATACAGAGATCATTGGTTCAACAATGTCTCTTTAACTCCCACTGTAAAATTAGGCCACACCCACTCGATGATTTGAGTTCCTGCACCTATTCTCTGAGAAAAAAAAGCCCTGGAGATATAAAATTTACATTTGCACAGGGCTCAACAAATCCCAGGCCCAGGATTATAAATTGCTTCCTGGCACCTGGGTTCACACACTGCTTTGCATTGACTTCAATGGGAAATCCCGCCTCGTAGACTTCAGAGGGAAATCACGCCCTGTAGACGTCAATGGGAAATTGCACCTCATAGACTTCAGTGATAAATCGCGACCCGTGCACTTCAATGGGAGATCACACCCCATGCAGTTTAATGGGAAATTGTGCCCCCTGCAGTTTAATGGGAAATCATGCCCCTTGCACTTTAATGGGAAACCGTGTCCTGTGCATTTTAATGGGAAATCGTGTCCCGTGCACTTTAATGGGAAATCGCGTCCCGTGGACTTCAATGGAAAAACGTCTCCCGTGGGATTTCTATGGGAAAACGCCTCCCACGGACATCAATGGGAAAAACATCTGTCAATAGCAATCTCCATGTGCCAGTCTGCTCTATCACTTGCGAGTCTGGAACGCACAGCTACAAACTTGCACAGGACCCTTTTCATAATGGCACCCAAACCAAAGTGCGTGTGAAAGTTATAGTATCTACAAAACTATGGTATACAGAATGGAATTTACACAGCTTTTACTTTCTGACTGCCCATCACATTTCTTGAGGTGCTAAAATACCAGTCACTAGTCACTTAAATGATATATTGCTCACACAAGCCATGGGTATATGTGGAATTACACCCCAGAATACATTCTGCTACTTCTACCGAGTATGGGGATACCACATGTGTGAGACTTTTTGGGAGCCTAGCCACATACAGGAGCCTGAAATCCAATGACCACCTTGAAAGCTTAAACGGTGCACAACTTCCTCATTTCACTTCCTGACTACCTATCACAGTTTCGGAGGTCCTGAAATGCCAGGATAGCATCAAACCCCCCCCACCCACCCCAGAAATAAACCCTTTTTGGAAAGTAGACACCCGAGGAATTTAAAAAGAGGCATGGTGAGTATTTTGTCGATCTAATTTTTTCTCACAAGGTTTTGAAATATAAAAAAAAAATAAAAAATATATGTTTTTGTTTTCTTTCTTCATTTTCCAAATACTTGTGGCAACAAATGAGATCTACAAAATACTAACCATGCTTCTTATCAAATTTCTTAGGGTATCTGCTTTCCAAAAAGGGATCATTGGGGGGGGATTGGTGCTATCCTGGCATTTCAGGTCCTCCTAAATTGTGATAGGTAGTCAGGAAGTGTAATGAGTAAATAAAGCCCTTTAAACGCCTGAAGGAGCATATTGGATTTTGGGGTCCTGTACTTGGCTAGACTGCTAAAGTCTCTCACATGTGGTACCCCCATACTCGGGAGAAGTAGCAGAATGTATTTTATATATGTAATTCTACATATACCCATGGCTTGTGTGAGCAATATATCATTTAAGTGACAACTTTGTGTAAAAATAAAAAATGTTTTTGTCATTTTCCAGAAACTTGTGGAGAAAAAAATAAATCTTTAATGGAGTTTAAAGTTATTTTGATTTTTTAAATTATTTTTACACTGTCCCTTTAATTTTTTTTAATCGCTTTTTACTGCTATCCCAGGGAATGCAAATATCCCCTATAACTGCAATGGACATTGTCATACATTAATTTTTTAGAAATTTGGGGTCTGTCAGAGTCTAGATATCTCCTCTGCTCTTACATTATGTAATCTCACCAAGATCGGTGTGATCAGATGCTTTCCCAATTTAAAAATGGCGCTGTTTAAATCCTACAAAACTGAAGTGATCAAATGCTGGTAAGCTTCCGATTTCTTAGACTATAGAGATGATTGGCTCCATTCCAGTCTCCAGTCAAATCTATGGTTAGCTGGCAGAAACACCGTCTGCATTCTCAGGTTCCCCCGATGGCACGGGAAAGCCTGAGAAGGCCGTGGAAGACAGCGGGGGGGGGGGGGGGGGGGGGGGGGCATCTTCTCCCACTAGGATTGCTTTTACATGAAAACTGATCGCCAGCTGAAAAAAATTATACTAGGATCCTGATATAACCACTCAAAGCCCAGTGATGTACCAGTACGTCGCTTGTTGGGTATATATCCTATGTTCTTTTTTTTATTTTATGCAGCCTGTGTACTGAATGAAAAAAGAGAAGAAATCTCTGCCAGAAAAAGTGTGTGGTATGCCTACCATTAGAATATACCTCCTGCATCCACCCACTTTTAATGGTGGGCACACATGAAACGTTCTTTTTTTGTCGTTCAGCAAAAAATAAACTAACAGATTCCTCTATTCACATCGGTCGATGTGATGAAGAAATATCTGCCAACAATTTTTTTAAAAAAAATATATCGAAGCATAGGGGCCATCCACCCACTGGCCACCCTAGGCCCCCATGCTTTGGCATATACCGTATGCTCTTTTTTAACTGCGGATGAAAAATCTCATCCAACAGCACTGCCCACACTGACTAATGTATATTCTAAGAGCAAGTTCCTGTTGCTGTCAGAATAAACAGGTCGGTGCTGCAGCTGAATGACATTCCCGCAAAGAATATATATATATATTTATTTTATTTTTTTAAAAGCATAAACTATTATAAACTATTATAACAAGCCAGAACACATCTTAAAATATATCATAATAATATTAATATACAATAACAATATTTTTTTTGTATTTTTTTTTTAAATCATTACCTACTATGAGCAGAAAAATACCTTAACATATATAATATTATTAATAATAACAAATGTAATAACAATAAAAATAATTTTTCAGCATAAACTATTAGACTACTACAATAAAGAAACATATTTTAAAATATATAATACTATTTAATATTATTGTCAGGGAACAAGGAGCCAGACACACAAGGAGGTGCAATTAAAGGTAGGTTTATATACAAAAAACAAGACAGAGTATATGCAAGTCCAACAGCAACAGCGGATGACTTGGTAGAATAGTAACTAGGAAGGATGGTCGCCAGAGCCGGGGGTCAGAAGCCAGGAAGGATGATCGCCAGACCCGGGGTCAGAAGCTAGGAAGGATGGTCGCCAGAGCCGGGGTCAGAAGCCAGGAAGGATGGTCGCCAGAGCGGGGTCAGAAGCTAGGAAGGATGGTCGCCAGAGCCGGGGTCAGAAGCCAGGAAGGATGGTCGCCAGAGCCGGGGTCAGAAGCCAGGAAGGATGGTCGCCAGAGCCGGGGTCAGAAGCCAGGAAGGATGGTCGCCAGAGCCGGGGTCAGAAGCCAGGAAGGATGGTCGCCAGAGCCGGGGTCAGAAGCTAGGAAGGATGGTTCGCCAGAGCCGGGGTCAGAAAGCCAGGAAGGATGGTCGCCAGAGCCGGGTCAGAAGCCAGGAAGGATGGTCGCCAGAGCCGGGGCTCAGAAGCCAGGAAGGAGTCTTGCCAAAGCCGAGTCGGTATCCAGGAGAGCAATGAGAAACTAAATAGGACGCTTGCTGCTGTGCAACAGACAGGACACAAATGCAATGGACAGCTACAAACAACAGACTTATATGTGATAAGCCGACACCTCCTGGAGGAGGAGCCGCAGAGGGCTGAAAGCATAAAGGATCCCACAATGCTTTGCAGGACACCTAAGATGGATGCCAGCACATGGCAGCAGCACAAGCCCTGAGGAAAGGTAGGACCTTGACAATTATTCAAGAACTATATATATAAATATATATATATATAAATATATCATCATAATAATATTAATATAACAATAACAATATTTTTTTTGTATTTTTTTTAAATCATTAACTACTATGAGCAGAAAATATCTTAAAATATATAATATTAATAAAATAATAATAACAATAATAAATATAATAACAATAAAAGCGTTATCCCCCCTCTGCCCCTTAGCATTACCCCCCCCCCCCTTGCCCCCTTAGCATTATTCCCCCCGCCCGCTTAGCGTTATTCCCCCTGCCACCCTTTGCGTTATCCCCCCGCCCCCTTTGCGTTATCTCCCCGCCCCCTTAGCGTTAACCCCCCCTGTCCCCTTAGCGTTAACCCCCACTGTCCCCTTTAGCGTTATCCCCCCCGCCCCCTTAGCATTATCCCCTCCGTCCCCTTAGCGTTATCCCCCCCCACCCTGCCCCCCTTAGCATTATCACCCCCGCCCCCTTAATGTTAGCCCCCCCCCCTCCCCTTAGCGTTATCCTCCCCGTCCCCCTTAGCGTTATCCCCCCCACCTGCCCCCTCATACCAATAATGGTATAATTTTTTTTTTTTTTTTAATTTGTGGGGTTTTTTTTGCTTAAGGTGATTGTAGCCGTATTAGTTGCATTTGCGACAGGAACAATTGAGTTACTGTCTCTGATACTTTTTTTATTTGCACTAACATACAATTTAGAGGACAAGATAGACCTGAAGAAGGGACATACCCCGAAAGCTTGTCCACTAAATTGTATGTTAGTGCAAATAAAAAAAAGTATCACGGACAGTACTCAATTGTTCCTGGGGGTTTATTTTAATTATTAACTACTACAAGAAGAAAATAGCTGTACCCAAAACAAAATTTCCGTCTTTTTTTTCACACAAATAGAGCTTTCTTTCAGTGGTATTTGATCACCTGTGCGCTTTTTATTTTTTGTGCTATTTTTCTGCTACATGTTTTTTGGTAAAAAAAATCCCAGTAAGTGAATATTGATTGCTATGTGTGTAAGTTATAGTATCTACAAAACTATGGTATAGAGAATGGAATTTACACAGCTTTTACTTTCTGACTGCCCATCCACATTTCTTGAGGTGCTAAAATACCAGTCACTAGTCACTTATATGATATATTGCTCACACAAAACCATGGGTATAATTGTGGAATTACACCCTAGAATACATTCTGCTACTTCTACCGAGTATGGGGATACCACATGTGTCAGACATTTGGGAGCCTAGCCACATACAGGAGCCTGAAATCCAATGACCACGTTGAAAGCTTGACGGTGCGCAACCTCCTCATTTCACTTCCTCAATACCTATCACAGTTTCGGAGGCCCTGAAATGCCAGGATAGCACCAACCCCCCCCCCCCCCAATAACCCCTTTTTGGAAAGTAGACACCTCAAGGAATTTAAAAAGAGGCATGATGAGTATTTTGGCCAAACTAATTTTTTTCTCAAAAGGTTTTGAAATATAAATAAAAAAAACAAAAAAAAATATGTTTTTGTTTTCATCTTCATTTTCCAAAAACTTGTGGCAACAAATGAGATCTGCAAAATACTAACCATGCTTCTTATCAAATTTCTTAGGGTATCTACTTTCCAAAAAGGGATCATTGGGGGGGGATTGGTGCTATCCTGGCATTTCAGGTCCTCCTAAATTGTGATAGGAAGTCAGGAAGTGTAATGAGTAAATAAAGCCCTTTAAACGCCTGACGGAGCATATTGGATTTTGGGGTCCTGTACTTGGCTAGACTGCTAAAGTCTCTCACATGTGGTACCCCCATACTCGGGAGACGTAGCAGAATGTATTTTGTATATGTAATTCCACATATACCCATGGCTTGTGTGAGCAATATATCATTTAAGTGACAACTTTGTGTAAAAAAAAAAAAATATTTTGTCATTGTCTTGTGGAGAAAAAAATAAATCTTTAACCACTTGAGCTCCAGAGGATTACCCCCCTTAATGACCAGGCCTCTTTTTGCTACTCGACGCTGCACTAATTCAACTGATAATTGCGCGGTCATGCAATGCTGCACCCAAACGAAATTTACGGCCTTTTTTTCACACAAATAGAGCTTTCTTTCGGTGTGATCACCTGTGCGCTTTTTATTTTTCACGCTATAAACAAAAAAAGGCCAAACATTTTGAAGAAAAACAATATTTTTTACTTTCAGCTATAAAAAATATATAGTAAACTCAAAAGTTATTTATAAATTTAGGCCAAAATGTATTCTGCTACATGTTTTTGGTAAAAAAAATCCCAATAAGTGTATATTGATTGCTTTGTGTGGAAGTTATAGCGTCTACAAACTATGGTATAAATACTGCAATTTACAACCTTTTTTTCTGCTATACAGCGCTATGCTAGCTTAACAGACAATTGCGCGGTCATGCAATACGGTACATAAATGAAATTTACATCCTTTTTTTCCCCACAAATTGAGCTTTCTTTCGATGGTATTTGATCGCCTGTGCGGTTTTTATTTTTTGCGCTATAAAAAAAAAGGCTGACAATTTTGAGGAAAAAAAACTATATTTTGGACTTTTTGCTATAAAACATGTCCAGTAAAAAAAAAATGCAAAAAAATTCAAGTTTAGTCATAAATTTCTGCCAAAATGCATTCTGCTCCATGTCTTTGCTAAAAAAAAAACCCAATACGTGTAAATTAATTGGTTTACGTGAAAGTTATAGCGTTTACAAATGGCGGGAAAGATACTGGGATTTTTAGTTTTTTTTTTTTATACTAATAATGGCGGCGATCAGCGAATTATGGCGGCGATCAGGGGACTAATGGCGGGACTGCGAGACTGCGGCGGACATTCTGACATTGGGGGGTACTGACTTGAGGTCACTGACATCCCCAAAAACACTAATACAGTGATCAGTGCAAAAAAAAAAAAAACACTGACACTGTACTAATGGCAATGGGGAGGAAGGGCAGTTAACTTTATTTTGCAGGGAAGGGTTATAGGAGTGAGGGGAGTGGTTTACTAGGGGGGCGCGGGGTGTGTACTGGACCGGACAAGGCTGATCGAGAAAGAGAAACTGTTCTCTCGATCAGCTCATCCCTCGAGCTGAAAGGGAAGTGACAGACAGCACAGCTACTGCAGCTGTGCTCTCTGTCACTGTTTGCTGCCGATCGCCGGGAAACAGCCGCTAAGGACCTGAACCCGGCGACTGACACACCGGCGACGGCGGGACCGATCGGCGGCGCGCCTCGCGCGCGCCCCCTATTTGTTTACAAAACACACGTTTTTTAAAACGTGGTTTTGCCTGCGAGTGCCGCCCTGCCACCGTATATCTACAGTGGCTGGGCGGCATGCGGTTAATGGAGTTTAAAGCTTATTTGATTTTTTAAATTATTTTTACACTGTCCCTTTCATTTTTTTAATCGCTTTTACTGCTATCCCAGGAATGCAAATATCCCCTATAACTGCGTTGGACATTGTCATACATTAATTTTTGAGAATCTGGGGTCTGTCAGAGTCTAGATATCTCCTCTGCTGCTTACATTACATTATCTAATCTCACCAAGATCGGTGTGATCAGATGCTTTCCCAATTTTCAAATGGCGCTGTTTAAATCCTACAAAACTGAAGTGATCAAATGCTGGTAAGCTTCCGATTCTTAGACTATAGAGATGATTGGCTCCATTCCGGTCTCCAGTCAAATCTATGGTTAGCTGGCAGAAACACCGGCTGCATTCTCAGGTTCCCCCGATGGCACGGGAAAGCCTGAGAAGGCCGTGGAAGACAGCAGGGGGGGGAAGGGGCATCTTCTCCCAGCTGCATATAAAAGCAATCCTGCAGCTAATTAGCCACTAGGATTGCTTTTACATGAAAACCGATCAGGGCATCATCCTGATATAACCACTCAAAGTCTAGTGATGTACCAGTACGTCACTGGTCCTTGTTGGGTATATATGCTATGTTCTTTTTTTCTTTTATGCAGCCTGTGTACTGAATGAAAAAAATAGAAGAAATATCTGCCAGAAAAAGTGTGTGGTATGCCAACCATTAGAATATACCTCCCTGCATCCACCCACTTCTAATGGTGGGCACACATGAAATTTTTCTGTTTTTGTCGTTAAGCCATGGGGCTGAACGAAAAAAAAAATTAAACTAAACAATTCCTCTATTCACATCAGTCAATGTGGATGAAGAAATCTCTGCCAACAAGTTTTTTAAAAAATATATACCGAAGCATAGGGGCATCCACCCACTGGCCACCCCAGGCCCCCATGCTTCGGCATAAACCGTATGCTCTTTTTTAACTGCGGATGAAAAATCTCATCCAAATCAGCACTGCCCACACTGACTAATGTATATTCTTAGAGCAAGTTCCTGTTGCTGTCAGAATAAACAGGTCGGCGCTGCAGCTGAATGACAGAAAATTTGATATATATATATAAATATATATATATATATATATATTATATATATTATATATATTTTTATTTTTTTTTTTTTTAAAGCATAAACTATTTTAACTACTTCAACCTGAAACACATCTTAAAATATATCATCATAATAATATTAACTATACAATAAACAATATTTTTTTGTATTTGTTTTTAAATCATATAACTAATATGAGCAGAAAATTATCTTAAATATATAATAATTAATAAAATAATAATAACAATAATACTAAATATAATAACAATAAAAGCGTCATCCAAATGTCCCCCGCCCCTTAGCGTTTCCCCCCCCGACGCCACCTTTAGCGTTATCCCCCCCTTGTCCCCTTTAGCGTAATCCCCAATGTCCCCTTAGAGTTATCGCCCCCTGCCCCCCTTAGCAATACAGCCCCCCCCCCCCCCCCCCCCCGCTCCCCGCCCCCTTAAGCGTTATTCCCCCTCCTACCCTTAGCGTTATCACCCGCCCCGGGATTTTAGCGTTATTCCCCCCCTGCCCCTTAGCGTTATTCCCCTCCTACCCCGTTAGCATTTATCCCCCCGCATTCCCCCCGCCCCCTTAGCGTTATCCCCCAATCCCCCCTCCCCCCCCTGCCCCCTTAGCGAAATCCCCCCCGGCCCTCCTTACATTACTTCCCCCTTTGCACCCTTAACGTTAATGTCCTCCCCTCCTTCCCCTTAGCATTACCCCCCGCCCCTTTAGCGTTATTCTCCCCCCCCTGCCCACCTTAGGCATTATCCCCCCCAACCTTCTTAGTGTGATATTCCCTAATCTTTCCTCTGTCCCCTTAAAGTTATCCCCCCCCTGCCCCTTAAGCATTACTCCCCCCCCCGCCCCTTAGCGTTATTCCCCCACTGCCCCCTCAGTCACAAATTATCCCCCCCGCCCCAGATGTAGCGTATTACCCCCCCTGCGTACCCCGGTTCGCATTACCCCCCCACCCACTAGTGTTTATTCCCCCCCCTGTCCCCTTGGGGGAGCGTTATCCCCCCCCCATCCCGCCCCCCCATCATACCTAAAGGTATAATTTTTTTTTGTTTTTTTTTAATTTTTTGGGTTTTTCCTTTTTTTAAATTATTAACTACTACAAGAAGAGAATAGCTGTACCCAAACAAATGTCCTTCCCTTTTTTTCACACAAAATAGAGCTTTCTTCAAGTGGTATTTGCATCACCAATGTTCGCTTTTAATTTTTTTGTGCTATTTTCTGCTACGTTTTTTGGTAAAAAAAATCCCCAGTAAGTGAATATTGATTGCTAAGTGTGTGAAAGTTATAGTATATCTACAAACATTTTCTATGGTAATCAGAGCAGTGAGAGGCGAACCTTTTAGAGACCGCGAGTGCCCAAAGTGCAACCAAAACTCACTTAGTTTATCGCGAAGTGCCAACATTGCATATTAAACCTGAATACTGAGGTTTTAGTTAGTAGAAAAAAAATACTCATACATGAACCTCCCCATGGAGGTTATTCTCCGAGTGTAGCTCGGGGTAAAGTTTCAGCACCACAAGCGTAAACTCCGAGCTTCACTTGGGAATACCTTGCAGCGTTGCTCAGGGATCCCTTCTAACTAATCTACGCTTACCTGGATATACGTTTGCTCCCGCCCCATCAATGTGCCACCCCTGCAGCGTCCCTGGCCATCTCCCTCTGGCGTTTCCCTGCGGATCGTACGGGGGGACGGAACGGCGGGAAATTTAAAAATGTCAAAAAGTGACATTCACTAAATACACTAAAATCACATAGTATTCCATTCCTGTATCAAACCATTTCACATACATTTTGTCCAAGTGCTTTGTCCTGCGCCCTGCCTGCATGTATACTGTTCTTTTCTACCTGGAAAATAAGAAACGCTCCATTGGCGTCCAAAAGCGTCCCTTAGGTCAAAATCGGTTTTAGACCGGCTAGAGAACATGCGATAGTAAATTAGAACCACTTGCAGATTGAGTGATGATTTGTGGGGAAATTCGTCATTCAGACACTGAAAACGATTTTGCGACTTTGCTCAGCGATGTGCGAACATTGGCACTCTATCTAATTCGTGAATTTCTCAGGAAAAGGGATTTTGGTTTGATTACATATTGAATATGAAATTATAATTTTTTATGATTATTTATTAAATAAAATTGTAAGGTTTATGATTTTCGTGTTTCAAATTTTATCATACCCGGAATGTTTACTAGATTCTTGTTCGGCAACAGATTTCAGTGAGTTATTCCTAATAATTACAGGCCTACAATAAGAGAAAGACTAACGACATATTTCCATGCAAAAAAATGTACCGCTTTGAGCACAGAAAACTGACACATATCAAAACGAAAAGGAAAGCTAGGGAGCGCTACCATCTTTTGTTTTAAAAAGGGAAAAACACAATAACAGAGCTTTCAATGATACAAACTGCTTTTTATTGAAAGGTAAAAGTTTGGCATTTGGGGTTCTTTTGCACAATTATTGTACACCTAATCACCAATATGGAGTGCATTGCGGTGGATGGTATGTACAGGAGAGAAGTAAGGAGTGTTTATGGTAGTGGTAGTATGTGCAGGAGAGGGATATGGAGTGTATGGTGATGGGCAATATGTACAGGAGAAGGGTACGGAGTGTATGGGCGATGGGGTAGTCTATGTGCAAGGAAAAGAGGTATGAAAAGTATGGCGGTGAAGTGGATGATATGTACAGGACAGTGTATGGTGGTGGACAGTATGTAACAGGAGAGGGGTACATAGTGTTTGGCTGTGGGTAGTATGTGCAGGAGAGGGGTATGGAAGTGTATGATGGTGGGCAGTATGTACAGAAGAGGAGTGTGTAATGTAATGGTGGTGGGTGATATGTACAGGAGAGGGGTACATAGTGTATGGCAGTGGGTAGTATGTGCAGGAGAGGAGTGTGGGAGTGTATGGTGGTGGGTGGTAATGTTCAGAAAAGGGGTACGAGTGTACATGAGCCAGTTGATGGTAAGTACCAGCTGTAAGAAATTAGGAAAGCACCATATTAATAATTACTATTACATAAGTGCTGCAATGGAAGGTGATGATGGAAATGGGGTGCAGAGACAAGAAGCAGAAGGGGGAAAAGAGAGTGGGATGAGCAGTTGAGTGGTGAGCTTGAACACTGGCAGTGGAAGGAAAAAAGAGTTGTGGCAGGATGAAGATTGGAGCAATGAGGTAGGACAAAACAGATACAGAGGTACAGATGGCAGTGTATTTCACAGAGGCAGGGGAGATGGTCGGCAGCGCTGCCATAGTGACAGAAGACCAGGAGCAGGAGTGGGGTCCAGCTGTCAGACTCTTCCCGCTGGGCTGCATACAGGGACTTCTATCATCTGATAACCCATACACCATACCGAGTGTGGCAGCAGTGCCCCCCAAGGACGGAGCTGGCCCGATGTGCTCATCCCCAGTGGTGCACTTGTTGGTCAGAGCACAGCCCCCCCTGGGCCCCCACTGCTAGGTGACTGGGCCCGTGCTCCCTACAGGAGGCCCGGTGGTACCCCCTTATCAGCGGCCCTGCCGGGTTGAGGAGGACTTACCAGACTGTCACCGATCACCGGACCCTCTTCCCCCTGATCAGATGGATGATGGTCCCTCTGGTCCATTGCTCCGTGCTCTCCACTCTCTCCGCTGTAAACTGATCGCCACCTCCCTGCAGTCATACACGGGTCCTATTAGGAGTCCCTTCTCCTTTCCAAGCATGCTCAATGATGCCATTATCAGATGCTTGGCTGCTGGGGTGACTTGGGCTCTGGCGTGCCAACAGTGAGGGCCCTGCGTGCCAGCTGCGGCACGCGTGCCATATGTTCGCCACCAACTGGTATAGAGAATGGAATTTTACCTTATTAAGATCAAAAGATGGCGGCGGGAGCGGACGCACATCAGTGAGCTCCTGCGCTCCTGGCCCCAATCCGCCGCCATCCGGGCCGCAGCGGACCCTAGCGGGGCCCCTACGACACTCCGGTCCCTGCCTGGCCACCAAGGAAGGCCACCGGACCTTTTCCCGGAGCTCCGGGAATCGCAGCCTACCGCGCTACCCGAAGCCGCGGTCTCGATTTTTGTCGCGGCCGCGACACGGATCGCCGGAACATCCGCCCGACCGTCCGCCGCCGAGCTCCGTCCCCTGGCTCCCGCCGACCTGCCTGCCTCCCCAGGGTCCTCCCCAATCAGCCCTGGGTCCTCGCTGACCACAAAGAACCGGCTCGACCCCACGGTGGCCTGCTGCTCCACCACCCAGCCTGCTGACCTGCTGCCTGTCTCCCTGAAGCCCTCCCCCACCCGGCTCTACCGGGCCCACCAGCATGCCAGCACGCCGGCACCCAGCTGCCAACTCTCTGCGACACCCCTGCTGCCGACAACCCCCAGCTGCTTTCATCCTGCGAGGCCCTGTGCCTGGGCGGAGGGCGAGGGGGGACGGGTGTTGGGGGGGCCGGCCCGACCACCCTGCAACAAAACGGCAAACCGCAGCCCCAGACATCAAGAAACCACTCCCGTCCCTACCGAGAACCGCGCCGCCGCCACACCTACGGGGGGGTGCGGGGGGGGGACACCTCCGCCACCCGCAACAAGAGGGTAAGACCTCCACTACCAGTTTCCCGCCCTCCCCCGGGTACCAACGCGGCCAGGCACCTACCACCATAACAGCCCAAACCCTTGTCCAATCCGACGGAGTCAAGCTGCACGCAGCCTACCGCATCCCACCGTCGCTGGGGCCCCTAGCAACTCATTCGCTGGCCCGCAAACATCCATTGCGCTGCCCACTTCACCCAAGGTCGC